>JBCAUA010727659.1:0-15172 GCA_038406235.1 Peronia verruculata | reverse complement strand
AAATTTAAAGGAACAGAACAAGCAAACCCCCCCCCCCCCCCCCCCCCAAAAAAAAAGAAATGTAATTTAGTAGCATGCCCTAACAAGGATTAATAACAATTTACAAAAGTGATTGGCCATTTTCTCAGTACATTCAGCTGCAGCAACAGGTCACCGCCATCGTCTTTAATTGCCAATATCTCAACTTCTACCTAAGGTAGACCTATCATTTTTCATACACTGAAAGAGAAATGAATAATCCTGATTCCAAATGCTGAAAATTGGACGAGATCCTGATTTCATTGTGTTGCATCTCATGCTTCCCATTACATGTGTTTTAACAACATACATGCAACTCTCTTAGTTGTGGTCGCGTTCTTCAGAGAGAATCAGTTATTGGTGGAAATACTTGTTTACTGAAACATTTCGTTGTATTGATAGAAAGAAAGTGTAGTATGTTGTATAAAAAAAAGTTCAATAACCAAAAACCGCGACAGTTGTGTGTAATTGGTCTCTGACAAGTCAGGATTTGAGTGTACGTCACGTAAATTTCTTGAACGATGACATCAGTTTAGACCGAAGTGAATTTAGGCACATCATCTCAATGATATACCCTGGGTGGCTATAATTTTAGCATGTCCTCTCAACGTTTAACCACACTCACTTACCCAGCTAACGACTCCGCCCCACTCCCACCCCGAAATGACAAAAGATTTCCGACAGAAAATTATGTAAACGAAGTAACGTTGAAATAGATTTGTTTCGACTAAGCGAAAGGCTGGAAATACCTGTGCCTATTTTGAACAGGGGGTACAAACACTCCAATCTATTCAAAGATTTGCCTAATTTTTTAGGTTGGACCGTTACAGTGGGTAAGAAATGTATGACTATAACCCTCAACTGTGAGCCTATTGAACCTAGATGCCCGCCAAAGAATAGAAGTATACGAATGAGAAGTTAATAGTTTTACTGTGTAAGAAAACGTGTGAAGTACTTCAGGCGTTAGGTTTTTCCCCAAATGTTGTGTTCTACTATTATTGTGGGAGTTTCTTTGTTGGGGCGTAATACGTGTAAGTGAGTGTTCTATTTTTGTAGGTTATTCAAACATCCTGCACGGGATTTCCAATTTTGTAGTCAGTCGAATATGAATTATTATTAAAGCAGGATGCTCGGCAACACTGTTAAAGTCCATCATAAACGTATTGCAATAATAGCTGCATGTCCTTTTTTTTTTCTAGTCAACTTTCAACTTTCAATGATTTTAAAATGCTACATGAGAATATGACTGTGTAAAGTGAAATGTTCTGACAATACTATTTAACAGCTCTCGTCCTGCGCGTTAGGAAATCCGTGTCATTTGCATCTGGTTCACGGGTAATGGATCCAAAGAGCTTTCAAGTCATTTACAGACACCAGCAACGAATCTCAATTCCTTCATGTGGATCTAGACGATTTCTATGTGGGAACTGTCAAAGGGAATCCAGACATAACTGTGGATCACACATATACGGATGACCGATGACTGGAAATGATCTTAGCTTTTGATAAGGCCTCTTCCATCTAGCCCCTGGTGAAACATAACATTTCGACTAACAAGAGGGCTATGACTATTTTTGATAAGACAGCTCTTACTTTGTGTTTACTGTCACTTGACAAAAATGTGACCTTTAGTACACTGTTTTACGTGCAAGTGAAATTATACCTTAATTTTGTTATTACATTGCTTCCCTCCAAAGCAAGATGTTTCTTTTGATTAATATTTGAACGGTTTAGAACAGTTCATGGCAACATTCCCAAAGAATGTTACTTGAAATCATGTTTGAAGAATAGCATTGAGCAGAAGAAGAAGCAAATGATCTCCTACCGTGTACGTTGTTCTATTTCTGATGCTTCCATTGTTTGCTGGATGTTCAGTTTTCTATTGGAGGATAATCCTTTTTTTTTTTTTTTCCACAACACATATTCTTTCTCTAAAAACAATCCTTACAATCCAAAAGAGGCGGGTGAAGTCAAGATTCGGAATGACATATAAGAACGATAATTATCAGTTGATTTTAGTTAACATAGTATAGCCTGAGAAAGATAAGTTGATGAAACAGGCCGTAACTGGTTTGACCGAAGAGTCGATGTGCTTATTAGCTGGGGACGAAATTTTGAATATTCGAATTCAGCGACCAAACTAATGTTTTTGTTGATCTTTAAAAAGAAAACAAATATGACAGGACTCTACAGTGTTCGAAAATAGATTACAGTGTAACAATTTGTCCATCTAACATGTCAGATTTTCAATAGATTGTATTATTCCATTGTTAGATGAGACCCAGTCGAGTGTTAACTTGTAACCAACCAGAGAAAAGTGACATCGACTAAAAGACCTCAGATGTTAATAATTATCAGATATATAAATAAGCTGAAAAAACAACAACCCTAAAATAATGCTCTTCCTATAAGTTACAACTTCCAGTCAAATTGATATCATTTTACATATAATCTAAATTAAAACGAATCCTTAAAATTCTCTTTAGCCATGTGCCCCAGGAACTGTGAAGTCAATTTGGACAATGCAGCAGATCGCTGTGCTAGTTTACTCCAATGCTCCAAAACTAGAATTCGGGGATATAACATTCTGTTCCGGCACAGAGCCAGTTCCAGTCACTTGTGAAAACAGCTTCCACCTACGCTGCCTCAGACGCCTCCTTCAGAACAAGTGACAAGACGAAGTGATAAATACAGAGGTCCTTCAGCCCGCCGGCTTCCCAAGCCTTTTTGCACTCTTTAGCCGGAAACACCTCAAATGGGTAGGCCACGTACGCCGCATGGACGACCGGCGCATCCCAAAGGACATGCTGTGTGGGGGAGCTGCGAGAGGGTTCCTGCCCCCACAGGAAGACCACAGCTCAGGCTCAAGGACGTCTGCAAGCGAGACATGAAGGCAGCCGACATTGACCCCAACACCTTAGAATGCTCTGCCGACACCCGCCATTTCTGGAGAGCCACTGTCAGTGAGGGAGTGAAGCGGGCAGAAATCATCAGAAACTACCAGCTCGCTAACAAGAGGGCAAGGAGAAATGCAAGGACAGCCTCAGTGACAGTGTCAACCTCCCGTATTTGCAACACCTGTTCACGAGACTGCCACTTTAGAGTGGGGCTCCGCAGCCACTCTGGAAGATGCCATCGCCAGTCCTAGCGTTATACCATAGGCTCTCGAGACAAACGCAAGCCGACAAATTTCTATTATGTCATACATCTTATATAACACGTGCTGGAATTAAAAAAGAATATTAAAAAACAAAAACAAAAATAAAAATAAAGAAGACCAAAACTTAACCAATCTTACAGGAAGCATCATTTTATCTACTCAAATTAATTCTTCAGTGGGCAAATAATCTTCAGTGGGCAAATAAATACCTGTATGTGCTTTTCACAGGAAGGCTCACATTTCCTGCCAAGAAGTATCGGAGGAGTGAATGATATGAATAAAGGTAAATAATGTGGGATTCTCAAACAATGGACTCAGCAGTTCCACGTTGATTAATGCGTTGCAATTTTTCCTCCCCATTGAAAGATTTCATTCTCATTAGTTTTGTCATAATGTCATACTGTCATTTAGCTATGTACTTGTGAAGAAGGTCACTGCATACAGTTTTCAATATTATCTGTTCTTGGTGCTCATTCATTATTTTGTATCAGCGTTCAAGTTGTTCTTATGAGTTACATTCAAAACTCTTTTATATCATTATACCACGCTTATTATTATTCTGAAGGTGGAGAAGAGATAAACTTTCTTGACACCTTAAGATCAAACCTATCAAAGTCTACTTTGTTATATCATTTAGTCTTCAGCCACAACAGCAAATTCTGGGTTCAGTCACATACGGTATTCCCTCCTTTTTTCCTGAGAAAAAAACAAAACAAAACAAAACACACACACAGGGACCATTTACCAATTAAATCTGTGCGGCGCATAAGCACAATCATCGCTATACTGCCCCTTGGATGACTAAGAGTTAAAAGATGTCTAAAAGGATATGTGTTGAATTGGGCAATGTTTGTGTTTGTGTTTGTGTTGAGTTTTAACAGTGCATTAGCACGATTATGGTTATTTTGCTGCAACAACAGTTGAAGACGTTTACGAGTTAAAAAGTATATCAAAAGACGGGAGTATAAATTGGATCATCAAAGATTGCAAATGGAAGCTATCAAATAAAAAAAAAAAAAGAAAATGCGGTAAACTTACTGCTTGGATGGCTTGTGGTCTCGCTTTGTGAACAAGATCCTTTGGAGTGCAACTAGAGCAGTGTGAATACTTCAGGAAGGGCTTCACGAGGATCTCTGAAGTCGGCGCAATCTAGAATTAGGGCGATCCCAAACTCTTAATACATGTATCAAAAAAGGATTAAACAAAAATGAATTGGTGGGGAAGTGAGGCTGATATTTTGTTACAGGAAGTATCAATGAATCGGCACAAAACTGAAAATAAACTTCAGAATCGAAACATTGGGAGATCATTTACATAGGACTATTCTCCATTGAGGGGTTTAATTGTTGATGATGATGATGATGATATTGATTGAACTGTCCTGACGAAGAACCAAGTAGATTCGAAAATTTGGCTAGTGATGTCAATTTGTTCAATGTGATGGTCTTCATATATATATATAATCTTAAATGCATTAATTATTAAATTACCGGTAGACAGTGATCTTAGACTTTAAGACATTTTATAAAATGATGGTGATGTTGATGTTGATGATGAGAATTCAGGCTGCAAGTGTTATCCACACGAAAGATTTTAACATGCTGAAATGTGCTTTTTTATTTGTTTTGTTTTTAATGTTGTTTGTTTGATTTTTTTTTTTTTAAACAGGTAATCCAAAGGCTTCGTAAACGAGAAATAAAAGCCGCATCTAAAGAGCAAACATTTTGAGAAAGAGTGTTTGCAGTGGTTGTCTGGAATGGTTCCTTCTCTCATACCGGCTTGTCAAGCCACTTCTTCCACTGTCATTGCTGGGACCTGAGAGGGGTATCATTTATCAGGAAAATAATCTTGATAGATTTCATGACATCTTGGCAAATCACGGCTAAAAGTTTGAATCTTGATCATTAGAAGATCGAGATGTGTGGTGTTGCACTAATCACTCAAGTACAGTTATAGCATTAAACGCATTGTTTAAAATCATTGAGGAGACAATAAATATCGATTGAGCTGGATAAGAATAGATGGCTTGTTTACTTTTTTCATCGGTTGCGTTGTAACTAATGCGTGTGTGCGTGTGTGTGTGTGTGTGTGTGTGTGTGTGTGTGTGTGTGTGTGTGTGTGTGTGTGTGTGTGTGTTAATAATGCACATATTCCCGAATCTCGACTCGAGGCCCTTTTCGTGGTTCATTTAGTTCAAGTTTGAAGGAATGCATCAAACATTGTGTTGTAGCTAACTTGCACTTACCTGAGTTTACTGATTTCAGGTATTCTTGCAGTTGTGTACATCTAGGTTATAGTTAGACAGTGCCATGGTAATCATGTATTGGTGGCACCTCATCATACAATAGGATGGTCAATAGTATATGATAATATCAAAATGTTGACATTGGTGAAATGTCCAAGTTGTTTAGTCAAAATGGGTTTGTAATTATTTGGCGACGTCTGTCAAATTAAAATGTTATATATATATATATTATTCTTTTTTTTTTGGTTTTTTTTGTTGAAAAGTGCATATGCAACATTTCATCTCATAATCTTCATAAACAACGGCCGACTTATTTAATCAAAGAAGTGTACCATTTTAAAGTTCATAGGCCTAATTTCAACACTATTCGACTAGCCAGAGTAGGGATAGTGCGTGGAACAAATGGGGCTAAAAATATTTCAGTATCTGGGGGTAAAGTGGTAGAACTGTTGAGCTTTTTTTTCTATAAATTCAGATAATGTGAAGGAATTTGATTATGACACTCGCGTTAAATCAAAGTGACAAGCTGATACACAAGTTCTTTTGCTTCTCCGACATTGTTAGCGGATACCTATCTGTTATATCTGATGATGACACTGGGGTTTTAGGAAATATTTAGTTCAAATTTTTCTAGACGAGTTTTCTAAGAAAAGACATGGCAAATGGTCACCTGGAGAGATCAACGATCTATAACTAAGCAGATATATAGACAGACGGATAAGTAAACGTGATGCCGGACGAATAAACAAAGCGACAGATATTATATAGACTAAAAAATATAACAGTAACATGTGTACAAAAAAAAAAAAAAAGCAAATGCCTGGAGGGAGGATAAAGGGAGCGGGGACTCGGAGAGGAGAAGAAATACATCTTGCTCAAACTTAACAATTCGCATTCTTGGGGGGATTTCCTATTTTTCGAGCACGAACGCACACATATGTACAGGAAGTGATCCAATAGTTAGAGATAAAACGAAAACAAGTGAAGGGGAATAAAATCAACACCGTCAACGATCTATTTTCCCCGGGGACAAAAAAACAAAAAACAATTTGATGAGTCAACATTTCGTCACATAAGGGCGCCCATCATTTTCCTGAAACATAACTTTTAAAATGAACATTTTCCAATCTTATTTTGATCTAGAGCTACAGACAGATCTTGACTTATAGATCTTGATCTAGATCTACTTATCTACAAATACATAGAGCTAGATCTAGAATCTAGGTCTACTGAACTATGAAATAAATCTTCTCTTTTAAGGAGTATAATATAATTGTGTATCTTGAGGAGTAGATCTATATTATAATTTAGTGTCTTGATGTAAAATTGGGGCTATACGAGTCCAGAGTATAGCGTGCAAAAAGACAATGAAATTACATCAACTTATTAGTTTGATTGCAACCTGTATCTCTCTAACGTCTACGAATCTATATTCCAATTTTAATCATTTTGAAATTTTAAATCCTTCTCATCTAACAATTCGAGTCAAGAGACACGTTCTTTCGAAGCAAGTTCTCTCCAAAGAGCTCTCGTTCTTTGCTCTCGGAAAGCCATTTCGCCTGCACTTGTCTCCTGGTTCACCGGTGGTTGATGCAAAGAACTTCCAGGTCAAATTAGTGAATGCTAACAATACATTTCAGTTAATTCATGTTGACCTGGACGATTTCTATGTGGGCACTATCAATGGGAACCCTGACACAGCTGTGGATGCCGCCTACATGGATGGTGTGTGGTCAGCCATGATACGAACTCCGGATGAGGTTTATTCCATCGAGCCATTGATGAAACACGACAGATCGGCTAACAAAAGGTCTATGATTATATTTAGGTAAATCTTGTATTTATTTTACATGTAGATGTGTCCGTTATGAATCAAACCATTTATTGATGGACTAACCTCTCAAAAGTATGTTTCTTTGTGAAAGGAAAGGAAAACTGAAGGAAATATATGGCTTTATCATATCAAATTTTAGCAAATGCAGCCTTATATAATCCAAAATAGTATGCACTAAAATCCATCAAAAGCTTATGGACTGTTGAATGAATCCGTCTGAATTTTGACACAGGACATTGTTAAATGAAAATCTGTAGTTTGTACTTAACGTAAAGCCGAAAAAAAGACATGATTTAAGAAGGGCGGTAACGATTGAATAGCAAACTTGCAAGGGTGTTTGATCCGAATAGTATTGTCCGATAGAAAAAGATCTCCCACGAAGGCCATAGGTCCCCCTCTAGTTTCAAGATCTGAGCACAAGAATTTTTTATTTTTTTTTAGCAGCCTAGTGGGAAAATCTTTTAGCTGGAACAGAAATGCCTCGATAAGATATACAAGTAAGTTGTTGAGTACGGGAATCAGTGCTGTAATCTGATTATTTATTTATTCACTGTTCATGTGACCATGATAAAAACTGTTTTAATGATACACTCAAAAATAATTCTAAAACGGGGAATTTGGTTTAAGTTGAAGCAAACTGATACAAGTAGCTCCAAAAACATTTCTGGTCTCTTGGCCAGGTTTCTTTGAGGAATATCATATTTCTAAACTTGTTTCAAACTATTAATTATTCTATTGTCGTTCTAATATGTGCCTAGAATTTCTGAAATATGTCTACGTATTAATTTCAATAAATCCTGGCGTTTTTGCAGTGACTGTTTTATTTCGCCCACAGATGTAGTGATGTAAATCGCAACAATGCGACAGACCCATTGGCCACTTTACTTAAGCGGCCTTGCCCAAGTGTGAGAATTTTGAAGAATGGAAGCCATTTACGGAGTAAATTTCGTACATTTGTGAAGCGGCAGACGCCGAAATTACAAAAGGGGGGTCAATCAGCTCAAAGTCCCACGGTGTGCGATATGGTGGCAGTGATGGACACTTATACATTTAATGGAGTTGGTCAGAAGTCACCTAATAAAAGTACCCAAATGCTAATTTACTGGTATCAGCTAGTCCATCGAATTTTCAAAGAGACGGAATTCCCAAGCTTCAGAAATATGTCCATAACTTTGAGAGCTATAATGATTCTAACAGAATATACACCACTGAACTCGCAAAGGCTGCATTTCAACTTTGATCCAAAAATCAAATCACATGCAGCTGTACCACTAATAAGAACCATGTCAAAGGAGCGTTTCTTCAAAGAATATTGTCTCGGGCACTTGACCACTCAACTGGCAACAGACGACAATATTCGAGGACTGGCAATTCTTGGAAATAAACCTGGGTAATTACTGCTATAATCAAGATATTCTTATCTAGTAGAGGTTTAAAATTAAGTAATTATTCATGTTGTTATCAAATTTCCGCCCGATTCATATATTGCAAACTCATTAGTCGTGTTTTCATTACTTTCAAGCCATTTAAAAAAAAAATATTTTGACTGCGCAGAAATGATGAAAAGAATAGTGGAAAGACAATGATTAAAATTGCGATATCTCAAATAGCACTGTTTATTCTGGAAACCTTAGTCATTTTCTGTAACGTTTATCGTTATGCTGAATGTGTATGACAAGAAGTAATGAAAACATCTACCCAAGACTTGATTGCATACACACCGAAAAACAATTCACTTGGACTTTCGACCCGTCCACACGTTTGTAATCTTATGCGATGTATGCCTGTGGTGACTGGAGGTCGATATAACAATTAAAATATCACGGTGCATTTTTAATGCAAGAAAATGACTGTCCTAGCATCACAGCTTGGAGGTGTTGATGGTCCGTTGCAATCACAGAAGGTTTTGTGCTCTCAACTTCTTCCAGCTATTTCTTAAAAGTGCCTTTGATATAATTTTTGTTTTTGTTTATATTTGACAGTGGTCAGCATTCGATCAAGAGTGTAACGATATTTTGAATTTGCTGAACAATTGGTTTCTGATCACATGATGCTTGTTTTTCACAGTCAAGAGCACAGTACATTTCTATAGAGGTTCAGATACATTCTTTGCACCAGCTAACCATTTTCCGAAATGAAGCCCAATTGTACAGGTCTAGATGTTTTCCCTCTATGAGAGTAGTGTATTAAAATATACGGAATCATTGTCTGTCAGGTACCGACACAAGCGCGCTAAGAGAATCCCAGATGGCCCGCTATTTTTTAAAATTATTTTATTTTCTTACTATTATTTCATTAAATTTTATTTTATTCGCAAATCTTATTATCAGTAGGCATATAAATAGGCTAAGTGATAACACTAGTTGCTCTCTTTTTTAAAGCATCAATTCGACATCTGTATATAACGCCATGACCTCCTTAATTTCATTATGGTAATTACAGATCCATTCAACTGACTGTATTGAATCCCTACAGAAAGCAAATATTTCAAAGGAAACCAAAAACTGCAGCAATTTGAACTTTGGCGGGAAGAGCTCGGCAAATATTATCGTTGTCTGGTTTGCTCAGATGATAATTTTATTTTTACGAGGATTTAGTTGACCCGCACGGTGCAAACGATGCAAACCAGTGATTGCAGGTGGCCTAGAACATAGTAAAAATTGAGCCTGTATGGCCCGCTTTAGAAGAGATGTGACCTTGAGGAGAGCCATTTTGTCTTGTAACTTTTGTGAACTGGACTGTTCATGATTAACAATTGTCTAATCCTGATTATAAGAGAGAAAGAAGAAAAAATCGCATATATTTTATACGGATACACTGAAAAATGCATTTTATTTTTATCTGATATGCGTCATATTGCAGATTGTATCTCCCATTCTGGCGAGGGGGTATCTGTGCAGCCCAAAACCACAGATCCTACAATGTTGCGTTCTCAACCATAGGAGTGGGCAGTGCAATGCTCACTGATGCGGTCTGCCATACGAGTTATTATCTGTTGTTTTCGTAAAGTTTATGTTTTTCATTATGTTATACATTAACGTTTGGAGTCGTCTTAGAGTTGGACCAATAATATGTGAATGAAAATTTTGCCTTTTTATTCCCTCTAGAATTGGCAAGCGAAAATCAGCAGATCTCTTGATCTGAACGCGAAATTTTAAACGCTGAAAAATTACTGGGGTCAGAGTGAAAGCCAAATTACATAAAATGATAAACGAATGAAAAAAAAAAAAAAAACTTCTTTACTTAATATGGAAATTGTTACTTTCGAGGAAAAAATGTAAACTCCTGTTAAAGAGTTCAATAATACTGCATTAATAATGAAAGTAGTTTCTGCTCAGATTCTAGATACAACACCATGGAAAACATATTTTAGCCCCATTTATCAATTCAGGGACATCGACTATAATTTATATCCTCTATCTGCTGCACTGATATGATTTTGAAATTTTACTCTTCATTTATCGAAAAATGTATGTAGTTTATGTTATATCTGTAGCAGCATAGAATAAGAATAAAGACAAAACTGACTTAACATCTTCCAGATTTACAAGCATCTTTGTGCGACCCGGATCCAATGCTATGCTTATTAAATGTAGAAAACCGTCACTAGGGGGCACTTCTGAAGGCTCAGGCTTTTCTGAAAATGTCGAGGTCTAGGTCCTCAGTAATGTAAACAGCTCTAGGGACATACTCGGAAGTCCTGGCCTACATGGTTGCCCCTAGAGATATAATAGATGCTTCGCTGGAGTCACTGACGTGTACGAGAATCTTCATCAGTGAATTGCCTTGTAATTTGCAACACCGAGGCCACTGGTGAGCATGAAGGCGGGAAACTTCAACTGACGGTTGAATTAGTTGAAGGTTGGTACGTCCCGAATCTCATGCAGTGCTTCAATTATAACTTTCAGCAATAGACAGACGAACTGCTCACTGTGAAAGAAATAGGGAAACTCCTACAACAACTGCTTTGCAGATCTTAAATGTCCACACGCCGTTCGATATGAGCTGTCCTATGACGGAAGAGAAATTGGCAATCAAGTTCTATAGACTTTCAATGGCAGCATGCTCGCTAAAGCGTGCAAGCCAGTGTGCCCTAAGTTTCTCTCCGATCATGTCCACAATGGAAAATGTTAAGACAGCGTCTAATAAAATAGTCAGGATTTTATTCCTGGGGCGTGAGCAGTTCCATATGAAGGCAGGCCTTGGTTCACGGAAGGCTGTAAACAAGCCACAAAAGCCCTCAAAACAGCTAACTATGCCCTAAACAAGCACCTTAGTGCATTTAGTCTTCAGCTCTTACAAAATCGCATAGCTAAAGTGAGACGATCCACCAGCGAGAGGAAAAAACTTCCTAGGCCCATATCCTTCTAAGAAGACAGATGATCACACAGATAATAGTTATCGCCCAATTGAGACGTGATGCTTTCAGATGAAAGAGGATGCGGCTATGAACTCCCCCCCCCCCTGCATTAACACAAACTCCTCTTATCAACACCATATTACTGCCTTTAGAGTCTTCCTATACGTAGATGCCAGTGGATGAATGCAAGGTATTCTACCTCAACTTGTGGGCCTGCTTTTCTTTTGGTGTTGTTGTTGTTTGTTTGTCTGTTGCTGTTTTTTTTTTTTTCTCATTCACACGTTACAATCAGACGCGGGAATATTATGTTTCTTGTTATTCACACCACCCTGCTCTGATTCGCAGCTATATTTTATTTCAGCTTAGTAGGCTTATGAATGGCGACCAAGAACAAAACAGGTTTTGGTGGACAAATTGATTGTGTCGAAATTTGAAAATAATTCAATGCAAAAAGAAGTACTTAGCAAGACAATGGCATTTTGAAATATCTACTACACCTACAGTTTTTCGCCCAATGAGCGTAAGTGCTAACCAATAGCAAAGTGGCTCTGGTACATTTCTGAAGTCGTCCGTGGTCAACAGTGCAAGGTATGACAACAGTTTCAAATCTTTGCCTTGGAGCATTGAAACGATGATTACAATCTCGAAGTATGGCGGTGCCATTGAAAACATGTGATATGCCCAGTAGATTGTTTATATGAGTGGAAAAAGCAGATTTTCCTCGAATAGCACACCTACAAATTTGCGCAGAAGGCACACAATGTCCTTGCAGTAAGGTATAACAATATTATCACATTCAGAAAACTCACGCCGCGAGCATGTCGGTCCCGCGTACGTGTTCGGGAGCCAATCTGTGTCGATTCCTCATAGGCGCCTCTGATCAGTTTGATTTTCGTTTAAGTGGAAACTCTAGACAGGTACTAAATTTACTGTAGACCTCTGGCAGAGAATAGATGATATGGTCTTCTGAATTCTTTTGATTACTGTTGCTTTAAGTATTGCTGTGTGTTCATAGTAAGTAAAAAGTCATTTAAGCCCTCGCAGTGGAAGTAAAGAAGCATGTCTATGTTTTGTCTACAACCTAATTAAATGTCAAGTACCTTTTCGTTTTTGCTATTTTTAGTATGTGTATCTTCAAATTATCAGGGAACACAGGAACACTCTTAGAAACTAACATCTGAACTGCATACATCAATCTTTTAGTTTTGTTTTTTGATAGCCCATTTTTTATTTACATCTTGATATCCTTTCATGATTAATAAAAATATTGTTCGTAGTACCATGTAAATGTACTCACCGTATTAGGCACAACATAGCCGTTATCATGCTGATGTGCTGTTAAACCCCAACACAAACAAACAAACAATCTTCAAATTATCAATCGTGCTCTTGTTGTTTGGATAGGAGTACCTGGTGATTCTGGCCCACGAAATTGCTCACGGCTGGGGAGCAGGACATGACACGAGCTCAGTCAGCAAATGCGCTCCACCCACAGAGGAGGGAGGTAAATATCTCATGTGGGCCCTGGTCAACCATGCAAGATATGCAAACAATTTCAAATTTTCGCCCTGCAGCATTGAGATGATGAACTCAGTCTTGAAGGTATTTTGCCACATTTACTAAATTTCATGTACATGTACAGAGGAAGTGGCAGGAGTCTAGGCGTCCCTATAAACAGGCCAGGTAACCGGATTCAGTTGGAGGCTGGCAATAAATCGTGGCCCTAGAATTAAAATGGTTTAACTGCAACGACTTTATAACATAGTTTGGACACTTTCATTCTGAGATGACGTTACTTTGGTGAGCAAAACTCAGATCGTGTGACTTTTGTTGAACTCTGCATGCATGGTGCTTACAGATTTGGCGGCCTTTTTTTTTTTTTTTTATTAAATTGGCTGTTGTTATAAATGACTGATATATTTCTCATATTTGAATGCGATGAATGTTTTCATGTCATTGATCTGTTTGAATTAACTTGTGTCTCATTTTTGCCAAGTCATGATTTGTATGAATAAAAAAAAAAAAAGTTAAGGTAAAAATTTGGGCTCTTGTTACTGATTTTTTAAACGGTGATTTAAATCTAGTGATGTAAACAGTCAGCCTCCAGTGCCTACCGCGGATGTCTGGCCTGGTATAGGGACGCCTAGGGGGGAATAAATAAATTGTCCCAGGCCATCGCTAGTCGATAGAAGTTATCTTACAACTGCAGTGAACCTAAAATCTAGGCTTGAGACCTAGTAGGCTATCCAGTTTTATGTCGGTAACAGGTCTGATAAACACATAAAAAGGAGTCATGGCAACCTCCTCACTTCGATAAAAGCCTCTCAACACTTCACTCCACTGTTTTCTAGTATGAACAATGCAAAGTTTTACATATGTGTTACACTCATATCTTTAGCCTGCGGTCAACGATCAGTCGTGTTCAAATGCCTTTCCATGATCACACGCACACATACGCACATACACATGTGTACGCGCACATACAAAACATTAACATACAAGCATCGTAGCACCGATATTTTACTGATTTTCAGGAGGGAACTAAGAATCGTAATGTGCTCTGATCGTAAATCGTGAGCTCAGCCCTATCTCCATTTTTCGCATTTTGAGAAAAGTGGTGTTTTATGTATAGCAACTGTTTCAGCACATAGGAGATAGGACAAAATGATTTTCAAAATCCACCTATTTGGGCAAGTGATCAGTGAAATTATTACATTAGATAGTAGATTTACTATTCCTCTTTTAAGTGAGATATGTATCTCTAGGCCTATATAGTCCAGAAGTGGAGATAGATCAACAAAAGAACTGAGCTCGCGAAATATGCAACTCATACAATTAGGTATTTTAAGCAAAATCACATGACCTAGGGAATATCGCCGACCTGTGGCTTTGTTTACTTGCTCTGAGCATGACAGACAAATATGGGCGAATGATGAGCTCTCAGACCTGTCACATCATATAAACAAAGCCACATGTGAGCGATGTTCCCTAGTTCATGTAATTTTGCTTAAAATACCTAATTGGTGAGTAAAATATACACTGTCATGTATGATAATATTGTACCATCTCTGGAAAGCATGCGGCCAATCTGGCCTCATTATTAAGCGGTCCCTCTACGGACAGCTCTGTATCGTTGTTGTGAGCATCCCTCAGCGGTCAGATTCTACGTCTACTAGTCCCGGTTTAGGCAGTTTAATCCCACTTCTAAAACACAATATCACCTTTGTCTGTACCGGACATGTGACATTTGGCAGGCATACCTGGCTGACCGGATGCTTCAGAACGGCTACGGTAATAGATAAACTGGTCCACTGACTGGCTGATCTCGAAATTAGTGAAACCTCTAAACTTAACTTTGATTTAAATATCTGAGATAACATCCATCAAAAGGCTGAAAGACGTATCTAGTCTCTAAGCTGCTCGCCGCCTGTTGATTTTGATGATCATAAGGGGAACAGTAGTAAACAGTGATCGCTCTGTGACGCAGTGGCTCAATGGGTATGGCGTCTGCTCATGGAGAAAAACAGGCCGGGATCGAAACGCGGGTTCTGCATC
>JBCAUA010727548.1:0-15173 GCA_038406235.1 Peronia verruculata | reverse complement strand
AGAAAGAGAGAAAGAAAGAAAGAAAGAAAGAAAGAAAGAAAAGAAAGAAAGAAAGAAAGAAAGAAAGAAAGAAAGAAAGAAGATGTCACAAACCCAAGTTTGGTTTTATACATTGAGCCTATAATACTAGACGATTCTCTCATACATCACGGATGAGCAATGTGGTAACTTCTACACGTGGTATCATCTTGATAATTGAAATACCTTTGGGAAACTTAATTCCATCTCAAAGTCGATTTCGTTCTGTGGTCAATTTCTTCTGATTACGCATCCAATTATTATTGCGAGTTAGTATTTGTAGCTTTCGTGAAACTGGACTAATTAATTATATCATATAATTATGATATATATTATTCATGTTCCAACTTATCCAGATAGCAGGCTGCGTAGTCAGAATAAATGTTTTACCCCACGGTGATACGAACTGGATTTGTCATAGACCACTACTAACTGCGAACAAGCCGAGACAAGTGCTGGAGTTGCAGTCAAAATCAAGAGCGACGAGGCTACAGACGAAGGGACATAACCTGGTTTCAGAATGGTTGCCTCGCATAGATCTAGATAAGGCAGGGTGTCCAATATTGACATTGACATCGAGTGTGTATGCTGTCAGGCCACACAATGTCTGAGGGCAAAAATGACCAAATTATCCTGTACTGTAAGCGTGACAGTTGAAGGTGATTGTCAGCATTTTCACAGTTTTTGAGATATTAGCGAAATCAGTGTATCATGGATATCAATGAAATCAATGTATCATGAATACTTTTGTCTCCTTTTTCTCGTTCTCTTGCTGTTCTTCTGGTACTTTTTCTTTCTCGTGTGTGTGTGTGTGTGTGTGTATGTGTGTGTTTTCGTTCTTCTTGTTCTTCTTCTTCACATCTTTCTATTCTTTCTCCTCTCCTGTCACAATTTTGTAAGCTTTTCAATGCAAAAAAACTCAGGCGATCGACAATCGTTGAGACTCTGCTGATCGGCAATTGATTTGATCTCAAGCATCAGCGATGCTTAGACCTTATGTGGAGATTGGGCAAATCGATACATTAAAGCTCCATCGATCAGGCCAAAAAGTGATTTACGTAATGTCGATCGCATGTCAAATAACGCTGGTAAATTGAATTTTTTTTTTTTTTTTTTCAAATCCAAAACATTATTATGGTTATTCACCAGAAGGAAGGTCTTCTTACAAATGTGCTGAAGAGGAACTAAGATGGCATGACCATGTAACCAAATCCAGTGGTATTTCTAAAGCTGTATTTCAAGGAACGGATGGGATACGAAAAAGCGAGGTAATTTTAAGAAAAGATTGAACAGCCAGAAGCTGGTAAAGTAAAAACATTTACCAAAGCCCAGGCACACAATCATGATGGATGTAGAAGACTGATGCACAGCTCGTAAGGAATACCTTGATGACCCTAAACGAAATTAAGAGCTAAGATGTTCGTGAAAAAAGAAGTCGTAGCACTGTAGATGTTACGTTGTGCCTACTTTAAGAATCACTCCAAATTTCTATAGGTTGACTTTTGCAGAGAGACTAGAGGAAAAGAGAAGAGAAGAAAGTAAAGCTGGATAAGCGAGGTAAAAATGAGAAAGGAAACCAGAAGGAAAAGTGAAAAAAGGACGGAAGGAAAAATGATGGACCGAGAGCAGAAAACAAGTAAGAGAGCGGGGAAAGGGACAGATAAATGAGAGAGAAGAAAGAGTAAGAGAAGGAAGAGGGAACGTTGTGGGGACAGGAAGAAAAAAAAAGATCAGAAAGTGATCAAAGAATTAGAGAGAGAGAGAGAGAGAGAGAGAAAGAAAGAAAGAGAGAGAAAGAGGGGGGGGGGGGAGAATGGGCATGGGACAGAGAGAGAACGATGGGATAGTGACTTTGCATGTAGCCTCATGTATGGGCTAATTATTAGAGAGAAAGTAAACACTCTTTATTTCAAACTTCTTCCAAAGTCAGCAAAACTACACATTATGTATGTAAATTATTGCATTCGATTGCTGTTTTTATCCTTCACGAACTCGAGAAAACAATTTTGGTTGATCTTGATTCACCGATGTGAATGATCCATTGCCGAAGTCCTTTGAACACAGCGTACCAAGGGAGATTAACCTTAAATGTGACATAAGGAGAACTGACATTATCTCCCTTCTTTCCGCCTGCAAGTGCTGTACTTTTCACAGCACGGCGGAGGAATTTTACTGTCCATCGCTGTTTCTAGATGACATTCTTCTTGCAGGTTATGTTTCAGTTATGTATATAAAAATGAAGTGACATTCACTGAATCAAGCGATTCCACTGCTCCCCTCGCGAATCATCATTACATGTACGTACAGTATTATTTTCTTGTTTCAGTCATGTATATAAAAATGTAGTGATATTCAATTAAGTCACTGAATCAAGCGATTCCACTACTCCCCTCGAGAATTATCATTACATGTACGTACAGTATTATTTTCTTTTTGGGTTTCTATTATTACACTTCCCATCTATTTAATTAATTGAACAAACCTGATTTAGTGTGGTGATTTATATTATCAATTAACCCTATTACTTAGACAATAAAGCTAAATTATGGCCCAGGCCATACTTTTGAAACAGGAACTCTTGTAGAGGATCACCAACATTGATGATAGAGACGGTGTGATTTTTTTTTTTTTTTTTAAGTCTATTTTATATATTATTAATATTTTGTGACAATCACAGGATAAAGAACATTCCTTAAGATAGTTTAATACATAGAATCTATCATTTATATTATATAGAGGCCTATAAAGAGGGAGGGAGAGAGAGAGAGGGAATAGGAAACAAAAGTCAGTTTGGCATTTCATTCTATTTTACTGTAAAATTTTGCGGAACAACAAAGACCATTGGAAGCGGGTTCAAATCTTGAATTGATAAAACTGCACAATAAAATGTCTAAAGATTGCACAACTGAGGTTATTTCCAGATCATATTCTGACTGAAATACATCGTATCTCTTCAGGTAGGGGACGTGGTTTTGTTGATCTGAAGGGTAAAACCAATCCTTGATCAATAATAACGATATATGCCTTTTGCTCTCACAAACATGGCTTTTGTGTCCTGAGCAACATTCAATAAAAAAAAATACACATTAATTAATCAATTAATTAGTTAATTAATAAATTAATAAAAAAAGCCCAATATGTCGCAAGTCTGTTTGCTTGCAATATAAGAATACCATGTTCTTGTTGTAGACATACCCTAAGATGATAGAAAAGGATATTGTAAGAGGAAAAAAAAAAAAAACGACGGGGAGGGGGGGGACGCAGTTGCTCTGTGATATGTTGTCCCCTCATGGAGAAAACAGGCCGAGATCGACCTGCGGGTCCTGAATCAGGGGACTGAAGAACAAGAAGATTGAAAACTTGCACTTTTTCAGTGACTCAATTGTCCCCTGGCTTCCTGTGGGTAGGGAAGCCCGACGTCTAGCCTTCTAGGATAAGGGCGAATATATTTCGGAGGTCCCGTCTGTACGTTGCGCACATTATGGCAGTTGAAAATCGATGGAAGAGTAGGCTGAATGACGCTGTCCGGGCAAAATTTCTCCACAAAATTTCTCAGCAAAAGTTGTCAACTTCTGAAAAACCGAGATGATCTACTTTCCAAGGATTGAAAGACCTAGGAAAAATAACACAAAAAATGGCCAGTTCTGGAGAATATGGAGAAAACAAGGACTACTTGGGAGAAAAAAAAAAAAAAAAGGAAAAGAAATGCTAATTCATTAAAATTTTAAGGAGCTAACTTGCCCTTAATCTGCTTAGTTTACTGGGCGATATCTAAAGATATTCCTGCACAGACTAGGGACGGCCATGAATTACTTATTGTTATTATTATCATTATTTTCCATTGACTATCAAGTATCAGTGTGAATGAGTGACGGCGTAATGGGAAAATACTCCACACAGATAAGTTTGTTGTCATTTCCGGAAATTAAAGAATGGCCTCCCCTGTTTTCGTGGTCATCTTGACTCTGGTAGTCGTGACAATCTGTAGTCGTAGTTGACTATTCGCTATGTTTGACAACTGCTGGACTTGCAAAGTTTCTATACTATAGACATCAAGTAATGTCCTCACTTTGAGATAAATTAAATGCAGAGAAACGGAAAGAGAAAATGAGAAACGTACTCGATCAACCCTCCCCATCCAACACTTTCTGATGATAGTTTGAATATCTACATTCTAATGAAATTAATGGTCCCATTAGTTTTCACCAAAGTTCACTTGTGATATTTCAAAACACAATTGAATATGAACATACAAAGAAAGATAGACCACAGCAGCTTTTAATGAATAGAGGATAATTTTCAGAAAGGGAAAACACAAGTTCAAAACAAAGAAGTAAACAATAATATTTCGTGACGATGACGCTCATTGTAAATTTCTTTTTGTATCGATTCCGCCCTATCCACATCTCCCTTGTTTACATCGAATGGGCCCAGGGAATGTTTGCTACGTTGCATACGAAGGGAGTCGAGTCTAAGACATGGAAATTTCTTCAGCATAGATCTAGATCGGCAAGCAGCTGTGACCTCTGATTTCACTGAGTTGGATTCATCAATAAAGTTTATTTTCCAAACCGGTATTGAGATAGATCTAATTAGATTAGATCTAGATAAAATCTAATCGATCGTGTTCGATTCTAATTTTTTCACGTGGTTTCATTCTAATCATTTTATTCTTTCGATTTAGCATTTGACAGTAGTGTTGTAAGTAATGTCAAGATCCATAGAGTCTACATCTATCATTATAGCATGTTCTTTTTTCATGGACAAGTCTTTTTTTTGTTATATAGACTCTCTGACTCTATATATAATATATATATTTTATGGACGATAAAAAGAGTAGCCCAATATAATCTTTGACCTGCTAGATCTAGATCTAGACATAGATCTAGATCTACTGCACTAGATCTAGATCTAGATCTAGAGTAATCTAGAGTTCCCTTTTCCAGACACAGCTAGATCTAGATAGATCTAGGATCTTAGAGATAGAATCTAGAGTCTAGATCTAGAATCTTTTTCCTTTTTTGACATTCATTTGGAGCAACAAACAGAACATCTGAGAAAAAGAAACCTTTATTCAAACGCTAAATACAGACCGTGGTCTCCACCTGAGACCCTGGTCACTAGAAGACAAAAAAAATAAAAAAATAAAAAACCTCAGGCTCTTAGGTGGATTGAAAAGAAACACAGTCTGACCACAGACTGTCCCCACTACTGCGAATAATTGTTGTTGCTGTGTCTTGGCCCGACACTGGGCTCTAGTCTCAGGCGCATTTCATGTTTAGGAATGGGTTTTTAAGCCAAGGAGGGGGATAAATTCTCGAGAAAAAATTCCATTTCGCAGCAGATTCGAGCTCTTAGCCTAGGCGGAGACCATTGTACTGTTAGGTCTTGCGCCAGTACAATACCGCAGTAGTGGAATATCAACTGGGGTCCAGATGAACTTTTTTAGCTGCACAAATCCTGAGCTATTCTCAGAAACATCCCAGTGGTTCCTTTCCCAGCCTTTCCTCCTCAGGCACAGTCAACTATCTTTTAACATGGCCATTTATGTGGGTGCCACATTTTCTTGAGACAAAGTTCAATGAATTTTGAGTAGCAAGCCAATGCTTAGATAAGTAACACTAGACAAAGTTGAGTCTAAATAGCAAAGTAGCACTAGGTAGAACCTCAATGGAAGTGTATGCCAAAAGAAGAGATATTTGTCCAGATATTTTTACTGATAATAGCACCCCTGCCAAATTTTAATCTAATTCAGTTTTAGCCTAAGATTCTGGCACTGTGGTCTTGGCTTATTTAATGTCCACAACCAGAAGTGGATCCAGTGGCAGATAGAGCACACATGATTGCCCTATTATTCACTACTCCTACTGTTAATTAAAGGTCTACAGAAATATCCATAACTACTGTTGTATCCATATTTAGTTACATAGTATGTCATTATGCACCCCCCTTTGAATGTACACTCCCAAAGTTGTGTCCTTATATGTGTAAGCACAATACATGTTAATAGCCTTAACTTAGCAATTCGAAGCATGTGGAATGTTGCATTTAACATCTGCTGTTTTGTAGTGAAATGTCTGGTTGTAGACAAAAGCTGGAAGCAGTTCTTTAGAAGTGCCAAGATTCTACCCATGACACACTCAATAACTGTCCAGCCTTTGCTGCACTTTTGCATAATTAAGGATTATAATATCTGAGACTAAAAATGCACAAACAGGGATTCTAACTGTTTCCAAAAATATTTTACAGCCAATACAAGAGGCTTTAACAGATAATTGAAATTGAAATGAATTTTTTTTCTTTTAAGACGGTGTATTTTGCTTTCTTAAAATGGAATGACTGAACTGAATGTTCATGTTACATTTTCATTACGCCTTATAACCTCCTTTGGGTGGCTGTCTCGCCTGAACTTAATACTACAATGATGTCTCACATGATTTGAGTTATATTTAATGAATTTGAATGTGAGGCAGTGCAACAGGCAAATGAGATCTTTTAAAAAACAAAACAACTAAAAAAAAAGTCCTATAGGGATTTTTAGCTTTTATATGAAATGATATAAGAATTTCCATATTGACTTTTGTGAATCAAACTGATATGTATTTTGTTTAAAAACACTTTCTCCCTTTTATTATCAGTATCGGATTTATCAAGAGAAATAGAATTTTACTTTGTTTATGTCTATCTTCTTTCCTGCAGGATGTCCCTGTAGTAGATTTCATGTGTTTTTGTTCTTTTCAGAACATAATAAAGGACTCCTTGACAAAGAGAGAACAACCACCCTTTTTTTTTTTTTTCCCCTCCCTAAACCTTCCTTAACTGTCATCATAACTGTCTCAAATGACGAGGTCAGGGCATGGACGATACAGTTACGTCTGATGGGCTTCGGCTTCGCACCAGGCAGCAGACAGCTGACATGGTCCCAAAGACCATGACAGTACCAAACCATAACTCTATAATCTCTGGTGCCACCAGTCAAGAAGCACCAGAGGCATTGGAATTGCAGAAGAATAGTCCTAAGATACATCGTAGCACAGAAGCTAATGACACAACCCATTCAATAAGGGACTCGAATATTGATGAAGTGGAAGATTTGGAAGAAGACAATGCAGATACCAGTCGTTTGTTACCAGAAAGACAAGAGGACCTTGAGGAGGTTGAAGTTGATGAGGTAAGAGGGTCTTCATGTATGTTTTGTTTCATATATTTCATCATCTTGTAGGATATAGTAAGCACTAAGCAGCCTAAGTTTTGCATTTAATCAATCTGAATGTTGAGTGCTGGATCTGTGCTGACACTGGGACATACTCTCCAAGACAAAGATGTCCTCATATAGAGCCACAGATACTTTTCCAGACATTGCTGAGACAACTGCACAATGCACAATGGCTCAGTTATTTTTTAACTAGACTAATTGAACTAATGCACAGATAGTCGACGACCTATGACTGACAGATTTTAAACCAATCTGGTTTTCCATGGGCCTATCTTAAATTACTGTAGGTATATTTATGCTGTGTAATGACATTCTAATGACCATAAAGTCCTATTTTATCATCTAATTTTATTGATTGCTTGCATCACTGAATGATGCCTGCCGACCAGACATTGATAAAGTTGATCAATAAGTTGATAGGTCGTAAGCCGACAACTACCTGTACTTAATTTTTTAAAGATGGCCAAGACTTTAGCCAGATCTTGACTATTCAGTGTAATTTATTACTCATTTGGAAAGACTTTTTATCTCCTGGATTGTAAAGTGTCACCTTTAATGGATGTCACTTTTCCTGGGAGGATTCTCATTTTCTTTTTCATGTGATCTTTATTTTCAGTATTTGTTATCCCATATTTTCTCATTCTTCCATCTTCATCAGATTCTCTCTGTCACTTTGTTGATCTTGTTTTCAGCATTTACTCATTTCATGTTTTCTCTATCCTGTCCTAGAATTCCTCTCTCTCCTCACATTTTTTCTCTGTGTTTCTCACTGTCTAAATGCCTGCCCTGTTTACAACTGCGATCAACGCAAGGCAGAAAAGCAAGGTAGATTTTTAGAATCATTCACCTATTTTATTGATGTTTTGAATACTAGAAGAGAACCCACAGCCTACGTGGAAATTTCTATAAATATCAAACTGACTTATTAAAGTGTATGGCAAGCATGCACACCATGGTGCTGGCATTTTGGATCCAACTGATTGTTACTCAAAGAAAACGTGTTTGGTGCTTCTAAGATGTCATTCTGTTCAATGTACAATTGGGATCAAACACTCCCGCGAGTTTACTTTTCAGTTTGTATCACCTTTTGAGAATAAGATCAAACATGGTGCGATTTTTCTGGCTTTATGTAAGTTAGAAACATAGACCTTTATGCAACAATGTCAGTGCCAAATTTCATTATGGATACATTCAGTAGCTTTTGAGTTCATAAGCCTTTTATGAGTTTTGTTGCAGATTTATAGTATAGGAGGATTAACTCAAAATTAGACTGGCAATATGTACTTCTTTCATCCATTCAGAAATGATTAAATGCTTTTGTTTTATGAAGTACTTGAAGAGGGATACATATCTTAGACAGTGACTTATGCTTTATTGTATGTGTGGCTGAATGTACAGATATGAAAACTCAATACTTTAGCCTGGTGACAGGACATCAGCTTTTGACAAATAGACATGAATTGCAATGATAGAGGGTAGCTCCATTATAGTCACCAATATCATTCCTGCTCTGTCATCTTCATCATCATCCATGTCATCATCATCTTAGTATATTCTTCTTTACCACCACCTTTGTCATGGTTGTAATTTTTTTTTTTTTTCTTTTTGTTATTCATTATCATGTTTATCCCTACCATCATCATGTTCTTCACAATTATTCCGATTAACATTTTGGTCATATCCATTCTCTTCCCCGCTGAGCGTTGTAGGTCTATCTTGTTTTTTATTCTATTCTTTCTTCACATCTAGCCAACCAATCTCTTTTACAACATCAGCAATACATAAATACTTTTTATGCCGCTGCACAATGATATTTTCAAATACAGCAAATGTTTGGAGATTTGCCTGCATGAGGGATGAGATGTAGATCTTGTTCCTCTTCAAGAGGTCCAATCACATCAAACGCCAACTTCTGTGGTAGCGATCTTGATTGCTAGCAAAAGTGAAAATACAGTACGCTCTCCCTAATATGAACTGCTCTTGGTTGAATGAGTAAAAATAGCAAGTCACCTATTTTGATAAAACACATCTCCCTCTCTAACTCACCACTTAGAGAGGGACGTGGTTTTTTTTTTTAGCTTCTGAGGCCTTTACCTCAGCAAATAATTCTACCGATGACTAAGAAACACTGTGGAAACATTGGGTGATTATTTGAAATTTTTCTCTCCGTTCCTTTCTCTATCGTTCTCCCTGTTTTTTTCTCTCTGCCTCTCTTTCCTAAGATCAGTTTTGACATATATTTTATCTGCATATGCAGTGCAGAAAATAATTGTTGATGATTACAAAGTATGCCTCTCTCCTCCCCTCCACTGGGAGCTGAAAAATAAGTCATTGATTTCACTTCAATATTTTTGATGACAGATTTGAAATTAGCATTTAGAAATACATGTGGGCAAGACTGGAAAAACTGTAAATTTACGGACAAAAAAATCCACATTTTCTTTTTTTTTTTTTTTTTCATAGGCTCAGAAGCATATTAGGCTTGTTTGTAACTGGTGCAATTCATTCTTGGCCACATTTATTCACAAAAATTATTGAAAACTATAATACTATACATATAGAAATGTATGCAAAACATATGTGCCATGAAAACTTAGCTTGTCTTTCTCTTTTTATTTTTTTTTTACCTCTCTTCACCATGCCTCTGATGCTGCAACCAGACTGGTGCCAGTAGCATCCCTCCATCTTCAGGCCAACAAAATTCTGACTTCTTATATGTTCCTTTTGAGTTTGCTCATGTTATTGAGGTATTTCAAGGTCGGTTGCACGGCCGAGGAAATGTTGCTCACTTATGGGTTTGTTTATATGGTGTGTCTATCTCTGAATGTTCACCATCTGCCAAGAGCTGCCAGCCATAAACAGAACATGTACACAATTCAGCATGTGAGCAATAATATCTCTGTCATGTGACAGATCTCAAAATGCCTCATTCTTTTGTTGATGTCCATGTAGTTATTCTTGTTCTTTTATCTCTGCTGTTGTTAGAACTATTATTGTGCAGTTGATTTTGTTAAAATTATTTTGAATTCATGCCTTTTTACTGTTCTTGTTACTGGAAAAACCCAGCGCTGAAATACGTCAGGTGTTTTCCTCTGTCATTAACACTACTCATCACTGTCAATATTTTGTTATACAGTTTGGGTTGCATCTGGGTTCAATTGGCTATGAGTGTGACACTCATAATGAAGAGTTTTAGTCATAAAGTTCCCACCCACCACAACAGAGTCAAGCCAGAAAGTGAGGCAAACTTTCAGCGGAGGCAAGGCCAAGAACATTGGTCAATGGGATTTCCCTGGATATAGGGGAGCTCTGTAGTTTGATAGTGATAATAATTTCACAGCTATATCACCATAGTTATGGTGTGTAGGAGGACTAAAATTAACAAAGCACCACAGTGCACCATCACTGAAAGTTGGTGCTGCATGCAGGGGAGCAGTATGGCTGCCTGCCTTACAGAGCAATATTTACATCTGTTTTTGAACATCTAAGGCCAGCCACAGGCTCCCCACTTGACATCAGTTGTCCCTGTCTGAAACAGCACCTCTTGTTTGCTCTGTTGGATTGCAGCTTCCATAGTACAATTATATTATGAGCTTATCAAAACATATGTCAGTTCCAGTGTGACACAAGAGGAAGCTGAGCAGGCTTTTGTTTTCTCTTGGATTAATCTATATTGATAGATTTGTTAATACGAAGGCCTCAGTATAAGAAATGCTTTCAACCTGTGGGCTCTCGCAAAATATATTTTGATGCAACCTACCACCATTGTGACACACGTTTAATACCAAGAAACCACTACACATGTTGTGAAGTAGGAGATTGATGACAGAGGCCAATGGAAATGTTTTCTTACTGTGGCTTTTTGAAACCAGGACATCGAGCTAGTGACATATGGAATTGAGGAGACGAGGGCAAGTCTCTGCCAAATTCCATTCAAGATCAAGCGATCAAAGAGATAGAAAACAAGGGTGGTGGAAATGGCTGTGTCCCCATTGTGCTGTGCCCAGGAACCGCTAGGTGATGATTGACAGGAGTATTTTAGGAGTTATTCTATACCCCTGCCTCTTCATTGGCTTTGTGTTGAGGAAGCTTTTCAGGCTAGGACATGTAGAGGTGTAGATGCACATGTTTTATTATTAATGCTATACTTGTTTTCATTATAGAAACCGAAATCTTGTCATGATACCTTTAGTGTAATTACCTGAAATCTGAATGCTCAAATATTTTATAGTCTTTGACTGGTTCTGATAATAAGATGGTAGTGTCACGAGAGTCAGAATTTTTCTCTCAGTGTGAATTTATGCAAAATTGTGATGAAAAAAAATAGGGTGTAGAGGTACAGTGTACAGATTTCTTATTATTTTGTTTCAAAATATTTATCTTCATCAGAGAATAGAATTTAGGTGGGGATATTTTTTTCAGGAGGCTAAAATTAGTTTTAATTCTAGGGTAGATTTAATTCCAGAAGATGTAAAATAACCTGTAAACAGTGAATTGAAAAAAAAAAAGAATTTTTTTCCCCTGTGTTTATATGGTTGTTTTAGGGAAGTCTGTAGCGCCATATTAAATATGTAGTGTTTTTACCAAGCTTTTTTTAAATTTTTTATTTTATTGTTTCCCTATATCTAGAAAGACGTGACAAAATCTTTTCATATATATATATATTCATTATTGTAGATACATAATAATGTTTACACTGGGAGCTTACCAACTTAGTATAAGTTATAATAAAAATTATTTTTAAATTTACTGGCTGATGCTGAATTCTTATTAGAATTACTGTCGGTTTAGAACTTTAAAACTGTAGGTTAAACATAGTTGTTCTTTTAGTAGAGGGCTCCTGATGCATGTGAAATCCTTCTATACTCAGTGTTTTTATGTTACACCCAGTCACTGTTTGTGTTTAATAATGGAATTTTTTATTCTGAACTCACACTGCTCTCAGTGGAAAAGAGGAGGGCAATGCTCAAAGACAACTGAAGTCAGCAGGTCGGGTTTTATTTATATGAGCAAAATGTTGAAATGTACCAATTGTCACCAGCGGATTCTTCGACATGATGTTAGTTAGCATAGGGACTTCTGCCCATTATCAGATAAATGGCAGTATTAGCTGGGACTTTGCTGACCATCAGCAAGTCAAGTGAAGAGGCAGGAGGTTGTCATATTTTTCTGGTGTACCCAAAGCCTTGGTTTATCTTTCCAACAGGAGGGCCATGTTAATATCAATGCACTTGTACAGTCCATGCATGGAGATGAATCTTCATTCAGCATCATCTCGCAGGTATCACTGCCTTTCATCATAGCTGGCTATGGTACCGTAGGTGCTGGAATGGTGTTGGACATCGTTCAGGTAATGACTAGTTTTGTTCATCTCCAACTTTGTCACTTTGCAAACATCTGTGGCAATTTATATTTATGGTCTCTCTCCCCCCCCCCCCCCAAAGGAAGAAAAAAAACCAACATTCTCAGAGATTTAAAAAGATCATGTGCCATTATCTGAAAGTTAATTACACTGTCACTAGTTTTGTTGGCTCTTCGCTGATGGGCCACATGCATTGCTTGGGATAATATATATGTTAGTCTGGTTTCATTCAAAGTTTTTGGATCATTTTTCAGGTTCATTTCCATTCACACAACTTTTTTATCTCAACTGTGCAGAATTCAGTTGGCTGATGGTATCCATGATAGAAAAATGTGAAGCAGTCCCTAAGAATGAATCTCAGTCTATTGAAGTGTACAATCATTTATCATGAATAAACTTTTAAATGCATTGCACTTGTAATTTTAGGTCTTGGAGGAAGTGAAAGAATAGGGAAAAATGTTCATGAACTTTGTAACATCCAGAATCTAATAAGATTTGCTTCACTTCTTTTTTTTTTTTTTTTCTTTTAAATAGAATGGAAAGATATATTGTGCTATAGTGTTATATGGTATTGTTTGACTGCCCAAGCTAACAGCAGTGCCCACCAGTGTCCATCAGTTAGCATTCTGTGAGAAGTCACTTCTCTCTCCTATGGTTTATTTCTTTTTTTGGTATCTGTCCATAGCAGTAATATATGGTATAATAACCAAAAAAAGAATTTGTTCAGGTCATAATGATGAAAAATCTTTTTTGTCAGCTCTTGTGGGTGCACTGAGTTTCAGATCATACACCTGTACATCCAAATTAAACAATAGCAAAGTCAGGATTATATCAATGTTCATTTTCCAGGAAGTCAAGCAAGTACTGGAATCCTTTTCTGGAAACATTTGCTTATTAGTATTTTAGTGAGCATTCCTGAGATTGTGTCATTGATGGAGCTCTTTGCTGCTTTCCATCCACAGCACTGGTCTGTATTCATGGAGGTGAAAGAAATCTTCATTTTGGTACCAGCTCTACTGGGTCTTAAGGGCAACTTGGAAATGACACTAGCATCCCGGCTTTCTACACAGGTAGGTGATTTCATACAATATTAAAAGGGGAAATATAAATTTCTGTTCATTAAAATGAATTATATGCCCTTTTTTTTTTTCCTTTTTTTTCGCCCATCTTTTATTACTCTATGAACCTTTATCAGGCCCTCCAACTTTACTTGTTCTGTGACTTTAATCATGAGCAGACCATGTGTATTTTCAGCAAGTGAATAATGAATGTAATAATGAGGGAGTGTTTTAAAATCAAGAGCTCACAATCTTATATCTTTATGTGATACTAGCACATGTGAAATGCAACTTCAGATCATGGGACTGGGGGGAGGAGAGGGGGAAAGGGGTAAAAAATTTTTTAGAAGTCATCTTATGTTGAAAAGAAAATATATTTAACTCTTTGTTTCAGGCTAACCTGGGAAATATGGATTCTAAGAAAGAGCTGTTGAAAATGGTAGGAGGCAACATGTCCTTGATCCAAGCCCAGGCAATAGTGGTGGGATTCCTGTCTTCAATCACAGCTATGATACTAGGATGGATACCAAAGGGGGAGTTCAACATCAACCATGGTCTTCTCCTGTGTGCCAGCAGTTTGTTTACTGCAGCTATTGCCAGCTTGATTTTAGGTCAGTACCTCGAGCAAGTTATGTTCTTTGTACCCTCATAGACAGATGTGAAGCTTAACTTCGGCACAGAAATATTCAGTCCATGGGCTGAGTGCTGGGGTAGATTATGGATGATGATAATTTTTTCAGGTTGGCTCTGATTAAGAACTGAGTGGGCTTGAAACATTGGCACTCCGGACTTTCTTTTCATGCTTTACCAAATTCATTCAGTCTATGTCTTAATTTTAAACACATTTCTGTGAAACAAAGATGCCGATGATACAATGAATGTAGATGCCATTTTCTTTGTTTAAGATGTTTTATTAATGATTTTTGTTAACATTTTCATTACATGGAGGAAATAACTTTTCAGCCCCATTTTTTCCATTCTGATAAGGAACCGAATGCATACAGGATGTAGAACAAATGTAAAGGATATTTTAGATAACCTTTTATTGTTTTTCGGCTGATGAACATTAGTAGATTGGGTCCAGTTTTTTTTTTGGTCACTGCTGGAGTTCGGTAAAATTTTACCAGAGCGTTCGGTGAAATATAATAACCAGTTAAAACATATTTACCATTTATGTAAATCAAACCATTGAGAATTGTAGCAGAAGAAAAGATTCAGTAAATCATGATATTTATGCCAATTGCCTCACAAGCTTTCAAAGAGTGACAATAGTGCCTTTACCATATAACCATTTTTGTACGCTCAGATAGCCCTCATCCATTATGTCTAGTTATTTCATTGTTGTCTTCACACTCATTGCAGGTGCTATCATGGTGGTAGTAGTGATATTATCACGATATTTCAAAATCAACCCGGACAATGTGGCAACTCCTATAGCAGCCAGTCTGGGTGATCTTGTTACATTATCACTGTTAGCATGGGTGGGCAATCTCTTGTACGAAGCTATAGGTAAGTCAAA
>JBCAUA010727437.1:0-15174 GCA_038406235.1 Peronia verruculata | reverse complement strand
TTGTTGTTGTTGTTGTTGTTGTTGTTGTTGTTGTTGTTGTTGTTGTTGTTGTTGTTGTTGTTGTTGTTGTTTTCATGAATATTGCCCTTGGATCTTTGAGAGAGTGGTACAAGTACTTAGTTCTGGTTAGTGTAAAAACTTCGTTGTGTCCAACAAAATGAAAACGTTGTAGAAATGATACTAATTACTGAGAATAGCCAGTGATTCTTAAAAGTTAAAAGACTGAGGGTCACCATACAGGGGTCTCAGCATTAAAGGTAATCAGTGGGCGCAAGAGTGGTAGAATGATGATAGTCTAACTCAGGAAACGTGACCAATGCCCTTTTGTATGAAAGATTTCACAGTAGATAGAGCTGAGACAGTAACAGTAAAGAAGTCAAAAAGGGCAATTAGAGTCAATAGATAAAAACACTACACTGGATATCGCTCGCAATTAACTGGTAAATATGACATATGATCAGGAAACATTTTAGTGATGTGACAGTTGAGTTGCTAGAGAGAATAGTATGGTACATAATATAATGGCTAGCTTATCTCGTGGAATATGGCTGATTATATGGTTGCTATATGTTGCATTATATACGAATTCGCTTTTGTTGTTTGCTATGCCTTGTTTCTGTTTTTAATTATACAATATGTATGTTTAAGACTTTTTTTTCCGGCTAGATTTTTTTCTTCAACAAAAAAGTTTCCTTGTGACTGATACCCTTGGTTAGACTCATGCCAACGAGAAAATGTAACTTGTTGTTTCCTGTTGTTTTTCTTGATTGCTTTCATTTATCGAGCGAGAGCTTTGAGTCGAGCTCAACGATCTGGTGGTTCACTGAACGGTTGAATGTTACACATGTATTTGGGAAAACAACAGCAAAGTGAGTTTCTTTCACTTGAAGATCTCTCGTTTACAATGGGAGATAGTTTCGCAGATTATCGGCCATTTCCAAAAGAGGGATTTGTGTAAAGGGAGCTCATTCTGACCATTTTTTTACCTCCCTTTGCCAGACAAAATAGGTGTTAGGACAAGCAGTGGAAAGAGGAAAAAATCCTTTTACTGCTTGTCATTCGAAAGACGAATGATCACCACGAATGATCATGCTCATATAGTTTAAAAGTTTAGAGTAATTGAATCTTTTTTTTTTTTTTTTCTTTTCTTTTTATGCATATCAAACACCTCTATATTTGCACTTTGTCATTGTGGAATAAAGCAAGCAAAGAATATGGGGGGAGGGGGGAAAAAAAAAATGATAACTGTTGCATTTGCCGGTCGTGAGGGCTCTCAATGCTCAGAGATAATGTCATCAGCTTTGTCAACCCACTGGAGCCGGAAGACTTACACATGACATCTGTAGTTTATTAAGCCGAGCCCTGTAACACCTATCCACTTTTCTAACACTTAGCAGATAAGATAGGCAGCACTTACTCCCTGCCTAACTTAACGTAGTAGGCGTGGGAGACTCTGCACTGAGTCACCGGAGGGGCACATAACTGTTACAAGTTTTGGCCAGCTTATTTCCCCTGAGAAATTATCAACCTCTACGTTTTCACATACCACGATTACCGTGTAGTTGAATCCGTAAGTTATCTGTCCATTTCTTACCAGCCCTGACAGAGTGATTTTTGTGACACTCATAAATGACAGCATATTAGGTGATATATCATTCTGTTTTGTATTTATTTTATTTTACTTTTATCATTTTTTTTTTTAAAATCGTCATTATTATTTCATAGATAACACCAAGTGAGAGTCGAATGTTCGTTAATGATTTCTCTACAAAAAAAAAAAAAAAAATCTCTTTCTTTTGCTAGACTCCTTTCTTTTCACTGATAAGTAACGTGATATTAAAAACACAGACACGCACACACACACACACACACACACATACACATACACACACACACTATTCAACTATCACATTCTGGACCATCAGTGTCTCCTCAGCATAAGCACATAAGTCATTTTGTAATGAAAAAGAAGTTGGTTCTCTTTCGGAAAAAAAAAAACAAAAAAAACATTTACATGTCTGCTTGGCGAAAATGGATCTGCTAAAGATTAGAGAAATCTTTTAAAAATAATTATCTAATTACTTGATAGTTTCTTTCAACTAAAGTACAATCATTCATCAGCAATGCTAGTGTGTTTGATATCACTTTAAATGTATGTACTCTGATTCTGAAGTGCTCTAAGGGCCTTTCCAGGGCTACTACAACTAAGGGTGTTTCGTTTACGCAAACGGATGAGCATTTTGTAGTCTGCATTGGCGGCGAACTCATGTGTACACAGATTGGCTGTCCATCCTTGCTGCCATAGGGCCTTTCTGAGACTCAGTGACACATTAAATTTGCTGAATAGAACGTGTGAGGATAAATAATTACCATTCGATTTAATATTCTGCTGAGGAGCAAACCGAACCAAGATGTTAGAGACTCTTGTATAAGGATTTCTTTAGTCTATTCATCTATGTAACAGTTCCAATGACTCAGGATAATGATGCTTACAGTCCAACCACAAAACAGTTCCAATGAGCCTTTCTGAATAAGGTTTAGCTCTCTAGTAAAAGGAGGGGTTAAAATTGCCTTACGATACTTCACTCCCCATTTCTCAAAGTGACCGTTTTTACCTTCAAGTTCGATCTATCATTAGGCCTGATCTTTACTAGCAGGCTGTCTCTTTGCGAGGTCGTCCACAGAAGTCGAGACCGAGTGGGCTGGAGGGCTGTTTGATGCATCCATTGGAGGAGCAACCATCGAACGCGCTGTTGCCGACGAGCCGAGCCGACCCCCCCCCCCCCCTCCTTCCGGAGAATGAAAGGTTTATAAATAAGGTAATGTAACATGACTGCATCCACCCGAGTCTCATAACCGTTGGCCTGTTGTAGCTTGTGCATTTGAAGATCAGTGTAACTGTGTTGTTCTGATTTTTCTGACTTTTTTGTCTACGTTTTGACCTTCAATCCTTTCTGAAACTTGGACAGACCAGTAAAGACCGAGCAGCACCAAACATCTATTTTCGACATGTTTGAGAGCAGATTCTGAATCTCTTTTCGTTAGACTTGCATATATTCAAGAATACCAGACATAGTCTTTCTCTTGGAGAGTAGACAATCTTTCACATCTTTGTACATAAATTTCTTTAAAATTTTAGTACCTTTCATATGTGCCACATGATCACGCCAAGGAATCCTACCCGTTTACGACCTCACAAGGAAAATAAGACCCCTGAAAGAAAGAGTGGAAACTTCATACTGATTTCCTCCTCTCTGCCCCGCCCTGTCTAGAATGGGACTAAAAAAGACCCCATGCTTAACCACGCCATCGACTGAGGAAATGTCAAGGGGCGAATCACTCCTGCTGTGATCACCACACTGTATCCTGCGAGTTATCTCCCCACTCAAATAAAAGATGGCGGGCCTGAAGAAGGAGCTGGTATGTCAAGGGGCGACATTCCGTGCGGTATCAGCCAGTATGTCGTCTGCTAGGTGCAACCCCCAGTAAGGACGCCGACATCTAATGGTGGAAAAATGCGCAGGTTATCAAACCCCAGACAGTTTGTAGACAGTAGCTGTCCGTCCCAATTCTTTTACAGTAACAGTTAAGGTGACAAAACTTTCTGACTCAGAAATCAGTTATATAAAGTCAATAGTGGAATGGGAATAATTCATTTTCTCAGATACGCCCTATATTCAGTGCCTGAAGGTTCGAACTATGAGGCTTAGAATGGGCCCCGCTGTGGGGGTAATTTTGTTTTGGTCAAGTGCTGTGTAAATATCGATAGCTATGTCTTGTCATATTTCGTTTGTAGTGGGTTCTTAAATTTATTTCAGACAACGGGCAATGCCTATCAAACTGTTGAAAGATAATGCTGACTATGCGTCATGGTTACAAGAGAGATAACTTGTTCACTACGCTATCCGCAATGCTTTAGATGTGCTTGTGTACGAGAATAGTGACGATGTCGGCAGGAATAACAGCAACAACAAAAATGTCATCAAAATGAAAGAGGGCGCTTGGGAGTAGGAGAGGGGGGGCTGGATTTTGATTGGGTAAAGAAGGGGGATTTTATGGAGGGAGGGGGGGGGGGGTACAGGGTAGAAACTTAAGATAAACCCCCCCCCCCCTCCCTCCCAAAAAAAAAGTGTGCTCAGTTGTGACAATAAGCAATGAGTAAATTTACTCGTGCAAAACAAGGATGGCATACCTGTAAAATAAAAAGTCCTAAAATAACGGAGTAGAGGCCTTCAACAAATTCAGTTTGAATAAATCTTAATTTGACAATATATATATATATATATTAATCTGAATGATTGTTAGGTGATAGATATCGTTATGAAATGACTAGGATCGAATTGTATATGTGTCCGATTTCACTTAAAAATTAAAAGGAAATATATTTTAAGTCTGTTCTTTTCAGGAAAAGACCAACTGAACTTTCAAAAATATTTCGTCGCATAAGAAACTGCACCTGTCCCGAACATGATTTATCATATTACTTGAGCCATTGTAGAGAACGCACATTGTGAATGGACCGGGTAAAAAATGAGTCTGATCCGTGATCTTAAAAACACATCAGCACAGGCGACAATAAATAATTACTGCGTCAGTAATAAACCAGTATGAGCTGTCAGACAAATTATTTCCCTTGGCTAGGCATTGAGATAAGCGGTGGTGTGAAGGAGCACATACAAGATCATTTTAGATCTATCAGTTTGACACATACTCAAAGGAAGCTTCTCAAACAAGAAAATTATCATAAAATGAGAATTAAATTTGTTCCCATCATGCTTTTGTTTGGATTTTTTTCAAATTGAAACATTTTTTTTTTCTTTTATATATATATTATTATTATTATTATTTGACAGTGCTCGTTTCTACCCCATATGCTTCAACTAAGGGAGAAAAATTGTTCATTTCAACATACAAGTGCACGTGAAAAGGAAGGCATCATTTAATTTACCTCCAGACAAAGCTCTCTCTATTGAAAATGCATTTATCAGTTTTCAAGAATCATTACGATAGTCCATGGACATTGCCATTGTCCATCATATCTGGTATAAACTTAAATGGTAAATGATATAATTTCAGAATTAACTGGCTAAAGATTGGCTGAAGATTTCAGCCGTGGGTGGACTCATATCATTGTTTACCGTGATGTATTTATTAAAAATATGTGGTTAACTGATTGAAGGGCATGCTTTTGACACATGAACACCCCAAGTGGATTTTTTTTTTTTTTTTTTCTGTAAGCCCGTTTTTTTTTTTTTTGTTTTTTTTTTTTCATTATAACTATCATTATTTTTCATTATGATTATGATAAGTGTTTTGCTATGACAAGAGAAAGAAAGAATTAGTGTATGAAAAACGAAAAGGAAGAAAAAAAGAGAAAAAGAGTTTTTTTTTTTTTTAACTACGGAAGAAAGAACGGAAGGAAGGAACTAACAAGAAATTAAGGAAAAATTAGGTTTTTTAAAAAAAAATTAACAAAGAAAGAAAGAAAGAATAAGAAAGAGAGAAAAAAGAAGGACAAAATGATTTTAGAGAGAAAAGAAAGAAAGAAAGAGAAAGAAAGAAAGAAAGAAAGAAAGAAAGAAAAAAGAAAGAAAGAAAGAAAAGAAAGAAAGAAAGAGAGAAAGAAAGAAAGAATGAAAGAAGAACGTTAAGAGGAACAAGGAAAAAAAGATGGAAAGAAAAAATACGTTACTGAAAGCATGAAATAAACTGTTCCCCTGCAAAAAAGTCATTTGGATTGAATGTACATTGTAAGTTGCTGAAGGTCAGATCCCAACGAGGAATTAAAATAATTGTACTGGCCGTCAACCCTCAGGGCAGAAAATCTTAATTGTGGTAGATGCCAACTCTGTCAGTTATCAATTGTTGGAGTAAACAAATCACTAGGCTGCTAGCCAATTCAGACAATTCTCTGGAGTGGAAAGAAGGTTTAGCAATAATTTGTCTGCGTCTGACATCAGATATCATGTTTTTCGTAAACCTTTAGAAAATCACCGCGTGCCTCGAGATGACAACCAATGATAGTTGTTGACAGGATCTTAAATCATATTTGTCATAATGATGATGATGATGATGATGATCATCATCATCATCATCATCATCATCACCTTTTGATTATTGCCCTGACGAAGCGCCAAACGGGCTTGAAAATGTGGCAGAGATTTGACCATCACAATCAAGCTGTTTACAGCTCTGTTATTTGTTTTTCTTGAATTGTTTTGGTAGTTGCTGGTCTGACAGTTCTATTGTATTTTTATAAAATGGTCATCACCATCACCATCATCATCATCACATCATCATCATTATCATCATTTTACAAAAAAAAAAAAATATCCTAATATTAGATGACTGTCCACCCGCAAGTAATCTAATACATCATAAAAAGTGAAAAAATAATATGAAGAATTTTGGACTGTGTTAATAAAATAAACTAATATCGCTAGCCAAATATTCGAGCCCATTTGGCCCTTCGTCGGGGCAATTATCATCATCATCATTGTATTCATCATTTCAAGGAAGTATCCTGAATTTCAAGACAAAGATTGTAAATCGGCAACTAATGCACGCATAAACAAATTAAAACAGACAGGCGGAATTAAAAAATAGAGAGAGAATTGAAGAATACTTGTGGGACCTCAAATGTTGGAGCTTCTTTCTTTCTTTAATTATCTTCATCATTAGCATCATCATTATTATCATTGTCATGTCAGAGTGCCCTGCTATCTGCCTTTGGCTTCCATGGTTCACCGTTATCGATCACGCCCAACTGATGATTTGTACTGTTCCGTCTCCTCAACGTCATTGCTATTTGAGCATCCCCTTTTGCTCATCCCGACTCTGTGCACATTGACAACCGGCGAATCTTGTCCGTTAAGCAGGGTGGAGGAGGGGGGGGGGACGTCTTGAAAATGGTTTTTAACTGCTTGAGCTACGAACCTTTTCAGCTTCAAATTCGAGTTTAGCACAGTTAAATTAGAGAGACAGTGTGGAAACCTTTTTTTTTTTTTTCTATGTGCCCGGTTGCCATAACAAAGCTGCCATATTAGATTCTCTGTTTTGAACATTACTTGTCTTCAAAAGCCTAAGGCTCATATGCATTAACTGTTTCAAATTTTCTACGCCTATGAAATAGCAGTGTATGGAAGATATGGAAGATTTTTTTTTGGTAGATAAATGTCTGCCATAAATTCTTGAAAAAAAAATGTGTTGATTAAAACGAAAACTTTTCAGTTTTGCACCTTGTCTTCCATATCTCCTTTTTTTTTTTTTTTTCCTCGCACAAAGTAAGAAAAACGAACACATTTTGTTAAAACATATGCTATGGGAAATACATACTGGAAATTTGAAATTATTTGGTCTGTCTGGAAATATAAAAGCCCTAGGAAAAAAACGTGAGAAATAATTCATTTGAAAAAATCACATAGAAGTTTTGATGACGTGCCGAATACAAGTGTTAAACGGCCCATCTACTGGTGCCTTTTGGAGCACAAAGCACGTTTTTTGACCGAAACTGTTACCTTTCTCAAAGCAGCATCGGCCAACATGCCTAAAATCAGCAATAACTTTATTGTGATACTTTGACCCCAAAACCGCATAATTATATAATTTTCTTTCACTTTGTCACGAAATAGCTTTTGTGTTTGTTTATCTTGTTTTCTTATCCACTACTATATCGAACGCTATTTCTTAATCTCTAAAAGTTGCCGACTTAAGGCAGACTTAAAAGCTTCTGGAAAATGTCCAAAAGAAAAAATGGGCTTTGGATTGCAGTTTCTCACTGGTGCAAATTCAGGAGGGCGTACCTTCAGACAGCGGTTGATCAAGAACAAAATTTTGAAAGCCTTGCACCTAGGACAAGAGCTACACATCTGTTACAATTTGCTGATGCCAAAGCAGTCTTAGTTTCATTCGTGTGCTAAAGGGGTCGTTCACAAAAACAAAAGCAGGGGCCAACCTATCATCCTTAAAACATTCAAATCTTTACAGAAAATCCAAATGTTCTAGAACTGTTGTAATTTGATCATTACCAATACATCTCGATGAATTATGAATGATTCTGATACATAATGATTGTCTTTTCCTATTTCCATAAACATTGTACATTTGGCAAGTTTAAACCGAACGTTACCGATTGAGAGGTTGAGTCAATGAAACTGTATTATGACCTGGCGTTCAGTGACATCTTAGTCAATCAATCCATCAATCAATCAATTAGTTACATAGCACAAGGTATGTAAAAGAAGCAACACTCTTTGTTTTGCTCATGTGTGCATTGCAAGGTGTCAACAATAGTGTACTTGCTCGTGTTGTTGCTGTAGTACAGACAATAGAACACGGTCATACTGCACTTTATTAACAGCACGATAGGACACCAATCTTTTGGAATCTGGATTTGGTAACTTTTCGTAAGAACTGCAATGTTGCGATTTGGTTACTTTTTATGTATTTATTTATTTATTTATTTATTTTGGTCACTTTGCTTGTTTTGTTTGCTTGTTTTGTTGCTTGTTTTGTTTGCTTGTTTTGTTGCTTGTTTTGTTTGCTTGTTTTGTTTGTTTGTTTGTTTATTTGTTTGTTTGTTTGTTTGTTTGTTTGTTTTTAGAATAAATTAAGTGTACAACGAAAGGATAAAATTTATATTGATTAGTTTTATTCGTAACGCCTCTGTTTATTATTCGTATCAAATGACGTATCAATTACGGAGCAGTTTTTATTACCTTGCTTAAAATTGTCTCCATTACGTCCTTTTTATGCTAAATCGTGTTCATTTCATCTAGGACATTGCATTCTGGAAATCACGTTTCACAATCGTCCTGCTTTTTATAGACGAGTCTTTATTCTGTTCTGCTCACGATAAACCGGTCTTCACATTATTGGACTTCCAATAAACTAGAATTTATGCTGTTACTGGGCTTTCAATATAACCAGCTCTGACTATAGTCGTGTGTTAAGCTTAACGAGTTACTTGCACTAGTTGCATAGCTATGCAGTACAGCCCTTTGCCAATATCCCTTGGTCGATAGCTGTATGCGACAGTTGAGCTCTAACCAACAGACTCGTGAAAGCTCTCATATTTCTGGGTAACTTTGGAATGCTGACAAAATGGATGCTATCAACCTTCCTACGTCGGGAAATTCTGAAATAAAGGAAGCTGGCACATTCTCTGTCGGGATATTCGGACACATTTAAGAACTGATAACGACTTTAATCACTTGCTGAAAGCAGTAGACTATAACAGATTATTATGGGAAAAAAAGGAAATATGGGTGGTCATTACCTAATGATAATCATTAAAGTACGTATGGTTGCAGACTTAATAAATGTCATAGTGAGTTCCCAACGAGCAGAGCATTAAAATTGTAGTAGTCCTTTTCACAACTATATAACTTACAGTTAATTTTATGAACGATACTCTAATGCCCTTGCCCATGTAGTGTTGACAACCAATTATAACTTGACTTTAGAATCATTTAGGAAACAGAATACTTGAACATATGCATTTCTGTGAAAATTGCATGTTTCTCCATAATGCATCAAATTAAATGGGTTCAATCACTCTTTTTTTTTCTCCCTTTTTTTTCTCTCTCTCTTTTTTATATGTTTGTTTGTTTGTTGTTGTTGTTGTTGTTTTCGCTTCAATTATGCAGTTTTCTTGGAAGCAAATCTAATTTACCATTTTCTCTTCATAACAAGACATACGAACAAAGTTCAGAGAGCTGTGCTATTCAATTTGGATCAGACTATACACTAAACATTGAAGACTCAAAGATAAATAGCCCACTGATCTATCTGATTTGGCGCAAAGAATTCCAAATTTGGAGTCACTTTGTCATACTCATAATAATAAACTGCCTCTAAGTGTGTTCCTTTCTAATACTGCCCTCAAAACAAGGGTGAACAGTAAACTCCCGGGAGACGATCATCAAGAAATTTCATTCAATAAAATAGCATTATATTTTCTAAATGATCTTTCACTTGCACGCCAAGAATTCACCAGTGGTGCCAATGGGTACAGACTGTTCTAACAAATCCCTTTTGGCTGAAAAGGGAACCCATGTTCATGTGAGATGTTTTATTGACAAGGTTTTGTGTGCAGACCCGTCAGGACCGGCGGCTGGTGACGTCAATGGGCGATGTGAGACTTCCCCGCTGTTGAAAATGCTGAGTGTTGTTGTTTGTTTTTACGTTTAACTCTCTACGACCTAACGCAGATTTTCATAACGTAAATTGCTCTATTTATAACAATGTACATAATCGATACTTTAAATCTGCATCAAAACTCCTGAAAGGCTTAAGGACCTGAAACTTCTAAATGTATTCATATAACATTTGGCACACAATATTGTTGCATAAAGATCTGTGTTTCCACTTATATAAAGTTGAAGGAAGCTCAGTAGGTTTGAAGATGTTTTATAAAGGCGATAATAACTGAATAGTAAATCGCGAGAGTGTTTGATCTGAATTGTACATTCCTTAGAATAACGCGTTCAAAACACCAAACACGTTTTTTGTTACGTTCTATATAGGTCTTCCAACCTCCTGGTGGAGATCATCTCAAAAATGTTCTTTGTGAGTAAAATTCGGTTTAATCATCAAAAATACCAACATAGAGGTGCACACGCTTGCCACACCTCAAGTTGCTGGGTAGTATGAATTGACCAATAGTTAACAAATATACTACGAAAGACTTGGCTTCTCTCCTAGTATTAGCTATAAAGAAGAAGTACTTTAGCCAGAGAATGACCAAGACAAGCTTGAGCAAGTCCCTGGCAGACACAGTCAGAATTCAATACATGTCCATCACACAAGCTATCTATCTTGTGAGTGACAGAAGACTTTCTGCAACACTGACTAGTACCAGCGAACAGAAAAGAGGTGAGGTGAAGTGACAGTATAACTTTGCACTTATTGTGAATATTAGCGACCGGACAAGATGAAGCATTAAATTTTATATCTGCAGAATAGTGGTCACCATTAAAAGTCTGTACTTTCTAGCCAACTCCTCACAAAAACAATTAAACATTTCTTTAAATGCTTCTTCTTGATCCTTACTTCTATCCAGAGCCTCCTAATGAGTGATGCACGCTTTTCTCCATCCGCCTCTGTAGAAGCCGAGAGTCTGGGTCTCAACTAAAAAGAACTTTTTTAAAAAAAATCTATTTTGCCTTCTGCCCACCTATTTTTCGCTTCCCTACTGTTCCCTATAGAAGAGTGAGCTTCATCGCGGTGCAGTAATATGTTATTTGCAACATTAGAAAGGAGTGGGTTAACATTATTTGACTTGATGGATCATGCGAGACAACTGATATTGAGTTCATATGGACAAAGGCATACTATATCAATGCTGGCGTATAACAATAGCTGAATGTGTTTGTCTGGCTGTTTGCATCCATTCTATTGATGTTGTGATGCACGCTCTTCTCTATCCGTTGATGTTTTTTGTTATTCATTGCGATAGCAGATAACAGTGTTGTCTTTCTTGTTCCATTACAACAAAACAAGGAAACAAACACGAGCTATAATTTTTTCTCATGATATGCCAGCCATATAATGTGTTGTCCTTCCAGTTGCTACGGGAGGAAATCATTCCTCTGCAATCGTCCATAGAGGAGTATGTGACGCTGCTATTGTTCATTTATTGATGCTTTTCGCTCGTCAATGTTATTATCAGATAGAAAACTGTGTTTTAGGCTCTCATCATTGTGTGTGTTTCCTAGAAAACAAGCGTTTTTTGTTTGCTTTTATTAACTTGTAGTTTCCTTAAGGCGTACATTGGCGTGAGAAAAGGCAACATGAGTTGGGAGTATAAGTTATTAGACTCTAGTGCACAACAGACTCATGGCGAGCAAATATCCATAATGCAAGACGGTGGGAGAGAAGAAATACTTTTAATGGAGCACATTACAAGAAACTGGGCAGTTAATACAGAACTCTGAGATAAAACTCTTGTCATTCATCCATCTCCCCATCTGTACATCCATCCATTCACCAATTCATCCATCATACATCCATCCATTCAGCCAGTCATCCAACCATCCCTCCATTCATTCATCCATTGATCCATTCTTCCTTCCATTCATTCATCCATCCATAAACCCATCCATCCATCCAGCCATCCAGCAACTATCCATTATCCATTTATCCAACCATCCATTCAGCCATCGATCCCACCCTCCTTCCTCCCATCCATCACTCCATCCATCCATCTATTCATCCATCCGTCCATCTATTCACCCACCCATCATCATCATCCACTTGATATGAAGAAGAGTCACTTCGACTAGAAAATTAGGCAGAGTACCTCTATCAACATCAATATCAAGTTCTTTATATAATAATTTGATTCTTTTAAATTGTTTGATTAGTTGTCGGTTAAACACTCTAAATATATATTATAAAATGAAGATGATGATGATGATGATGATGATACCCTATTTACATTTTTATATGTTTACTTTGTTGCCCTGAAGAAGGACCAAGTTGGTCCGAAAATTTGGCTATCTTCAACTCAACATCAAGAAGAAGAAATTTATAAGTGTTATTTGCCTTTAAAAAAAAAAAAAATTCAAACTTGTTTTGTTAGTTGCCGGTTGGACAGTCTTTTTCTATTTTATAAAATGAATAGAAAGGTCATGTTACAGATACATCAAAACGTAAGATAGCCAAACATCTTGCCTCATACTCAGGGGGATATGTCTATAAAACTGACTTAATGTTTACGTTTTGTTCAGGATAATTTAGGAGGCTGATTCATTGCCTTCATGAGATAAGCCGCTTTTCTTGGAAGGGGTCGATGATTCCAAGTAATGATATCTTCCTTGGGCGCATGGATGTTTAAAAAAAAAACAAAAACAGAAACAGGCAGATGCCCCCAGAGATACCCCTGTAGAGATTCTCTAACATGCTAATGGCTGTCTTCGCTCAAGGGGTAGGCGTGGGTGGGAAGGGGAAACGAAAGGGAAAGAGAAGGGGCGGATAATGACCCGGACAACCGGAACCTGTTATCGCTCAGGCCAATGTTAGAACCAGCTGGATGTTAACCCTAAAGGTGTCAGAAGAAATTCTTACCATGCCAAAATGTCAATAATGATGATATTTCCTGTTAAAAATGACAATTTAGGTCTTTATAATAGCATGAGAGACATATATTTTGTTACTGAATCTTATACTATTTGGAAAGTAACTCATAGGTAAAATGCAGTAAGCACACCTTTGTAAGCAAATGGTTCGTTGATACTTATAGAGTTAACTCTAATTTAGACCAGCTTTTAAGATTTTTATCGTTTCTTACTCGGAGAGAAGTTGTTTTTGTTCAATGGGCCAGATTTGCCTGAATTTAGAGACCCCAAGAGCTTTCACAGCAAAGATGATGAAAGCTCTCCGTTTGATTTCCGCTCATGAAATACTCTAGGTGTTCGGGTCTATCAGTTGCAATACAGGAGTATACTGTATTTGTAATGTTTGTGCGTGCACGTGTTTGTGTGTGTGTGTGTATGTTTGTGTGTGTGTTTGTGTGTGTTATAGTGGCATCCCTTTAACCCTTGAAGTGTCAGGTGTCCGCTTTGCTGACCATCTATTTCTCTAATCATTCAATGCATAATTATTCTAAAAATAACATACAGGCCAATACCAAAGTATTCGTCCTGTATTGCCATCTAAGACCAGGCCCACAGTGCATTTGTGTCTGTGTCTAACTCTCGCATTGTAGCCACATAATGTCATAGGCCAAACTCATTTCATTGCCGCGGGCTGCACTGCGTCTGGGTCTGACCGCGTGGCCAGCTGGCGTGACAGCTAGAATTTACTGTTATACCCATCTGAGCTATTTTGCGTCTGGCGAGCTCGCAACATGACTATATGCGGGTGCAGTGCGAGAGTTAGACACAGACACAGATGCACTGTGGTTACGGCCTAATCGTAGAATCCATCATTTCTCGAACATACAGAACATATTAACTGTGAAAGTAGAAACATCAGGATTCTTACATCTGGCAGTTTATTATACAGTATTACGGTTCAAGATGAATTTTCTTGTCAGAGACGCTTACTTATCAGCAAATACTTCGTTAGGCATTCAGGGACAATAATACAAAGCATTTATTTCTCCCGATAGAGAACCCAACCAAGATCACGTACGTCCATTCTAACAGAATTATTTGCAGTCTCAACTAATTTTTATTCCCCCCCCCCCCCCTCCCCCCAGAAAATAAAGGAGAAGCTACTTAGAATTTCTTCATTTCCTTTCGTTTTTTCTTTCTTTCTTTTGTCTCCCTTTTCTTTCTTTCTTTCTTTTTTTTTTTTCTCTCCCTTATCTCGTCTTTTCTTCTGTTCCTTTTTCTTTCATTGTCTTTTGTTATTATTGTTGTCGTTGTTTTTTTCAGTTTTATTCTTCTCTATGCCTGCCAAATCTGGCCATTGCTAGTTGATCCTGTGAAGGAAAGAAGGACAATAAGCGGGCACTCGAGAATGCTCTTTGGCCGTGATGCTCTCCCTTGATCCCCTCGGGGAGTTTTCTAGTGTTTTTCTTGCATTCCAATAATGCACGGATTTTTGACAGTTCAGAGGGAGGCAGGCTTTGAGCTGCGGACCTTCTCGGACTCAATAAGCTCAGGAGATGCCCCGTCAGAAGCTCGAAAATGGCATATATAAATCTCAGAGTCTTAGGGCGATGATGAAATCTGTTTGCAATGCTATGTTTTTAATAGTAATCATTGTTTCAGAGAAGGCAATATATTGAGCTAGCCAGGCTTTGGTTGCTGTTATTGTTTTATTTTAAGTCGGCAAAATTGCTTCTCTTCAGAGCACACATAGGGTATAAATGAAGGTTATAAAGAAGATGAAGGATAATAATAATAATAATAATAATAATAAAAACACTAATACCTCTATAGTGGATTGCAGGGTGCTTAGAAGCTGCTATATGGGGCCAAGTGCTATAAAATTGCTCTCTATCGTTCTATTCATTTTAAAACCTGCTTAAAAGGACAATTCTGAAAAAGATTCCATTATGTAATGAAAGTTTTTCCCCGTGTCATAATTAGTCTTATTTCACAATTTGTTGTATTCGCATGTTTAAATAGAAAGAGGAATAGTTTGTTTGTAGATAGATAGATAGATAGATAGATAGATAGATAGATAGATAGATAGATAGATAGATAGATAGACAGACAGACA
>JBCAUA010727327.1:0-15175 GCA_038406235.1 Peronia verruculata | reverse complement strand
TTCGCAATGCTATAGTTGTCTTGCCCACATATTGTTTGTTGCATAATGTACATGTGATGACATAGATCAAATTTTTGATATGTCATCACTGTCATTATCATCATTATCATCAGTAGTAATATCTTAAATTTCAAGACAAAACCTGTCGACCTGCAACTGACTCAATATGTTAATATGAATACAGGACTCTTATGAGCTAAAACTAGAAAATAATATATGAAAAAAAAAAATATTTTCAGACCTGCTTTATCTTCATTAGGGGCAAGATGATCATCATTATACACAGATTATGTGCTAAGCATTATTTGGTTCCTCTTCCTCGTCAGCATTGTTCTTTATTATTGTCATGACTAAAATTGCCGTGTTTGTTATCACAGATGATTACGAAATGGAACTGTATCCGTTTTCAGGCGAATTGGCTAATGAAGGTAAAAACAATCATCACAGTCACCACAACCACCACCACCATCACCACCACCGCCACCGCCACCACTCGCGGGACAAAGCAGCCGACCGGCCAATCGCGGAGAAGCAGAACGCTACAGCCGCCAACCCAATGCCAGCCCAGTAGAGACCAGCTGGAGGACAAACTCGCTGGCAGAAAAGCCTTATGGTGAGGACAATGTGCTAACCTTCTTTTGCCAAAAGCTTTCTCCGCCAGAAAGTAATTCAGCTTTGAGAAACTTGGCGCCATTCAGTTTTGTGCTCTTTCTTTCATTTCTCATAAGGATCAAAATGTAGGTCTACTCTAGTCTTCACCCCGTTTTCAAGTGTTGAATACCCATTTCCATACCAAGCTGAGGATCAGTACATTCAGGCTTTAACTAACACCAGAGGTTTTGCAGCACTGCCAGGACGTGTTCCTGACACAAAGAGACGCTTTTGTAACCAACGTTCAATGCAGTCGTTATGAAAAACAAAGGCAACTCATGTGATGTGCAATGCACATGTAACACTTGTCAATTGAATAGATGTGATGCCGTAATTGTCAAAAGCCTTTTAATGAGCGAAACTGTTGAAAAAAATGAGTTTTTGTATCCAGGAATTCGAATTATGTCTATAGACGTTTTCAGAAATGCAGAACAATCAGAGTGGGCTACCCTTATCCAAAAGATACCTGGGAATGAACGAGAGGGGGAGGGGGGGGAACTAAATATTAATTGCTATTCTCATCGAATTGAATGACCCCTTTTCACTAACAATTTGAAATTGCTCAGTTTGTTTAAACGTTGATATTATGGAATTTAACTAAGCGACATAAGAGCAAAAAAAAAAAGGTTTGTCTTAATAGTAAGAAAATGATTACCCAAAGCGAGATTTATTCCTTATTTACCACTAATAAATTGAACCAGCTGTTTAAGCCAGACAGTTTAATTTATTGAACGGTAAACCGCTGCATGCACTTCTCAGGGTGTGAACACGACCCATAAGAAGACCATCTCTCCCATAGACGAAATTTAGAACAATTTACAGCCATTATCCGAAATGCAAGACCGCCAGAGCGATTGCTCTTGTCCAGACAACGTAAGGGCACTGAACATTCCTGAACATTCTAACTGGGCATCTCCGTCTTTTTGTGGGTCCAAGAGAGATCGTCACGTGACTTTCAACTGCTTGTTTTTGCTACAGTTAAGATATGTTGCCTACATAATGTTGATAGTCTTCTATGACATGCTTGTTCATCTGTATTATAAAATTGCGGGGAAACCCACAACAGGCTTATGAACTCGAAAACTGCTGAATGGATTCACCTGAAATTTGGCACACAACATTATTGCATCCGAATCTGTGTTTCTATGTACATGTACCCGAAAAAAACGTATTATCTTTGACATTATTCTACAAATGCGGTAATAAATAAATAATAAACTCGCAAGCGTGCTTGATCCGAATTGTAAGTTCGATTCGATAGTATGACGCCTTCAAAACACGTTTTCTTTGAGTAACTTTTAGTTTAATCAACCAAAATTTCAACATAGACGTGCGCATGCTTGCCAGACACTTTAAGTCGCAGGGCTTTTTTTTTTTAAAATCTTTCACGGAGGCCGTGGGTTCTTTTCTAGTATATGTATCAAACACCCTCGCGAGTTTAGTATTCAATTATTACCGCGTTTTTTAGAATAACGTCAAAGATGATGAGTTTATTTGCAATTTTTATTCTCATAGGTATCTAACGACAAAATGAGGTAAATTTAGACATCCTGAATTTCAAACACCATTTGCATATGGTAAATCTGTGACTGACCACATGACATTTTCCAGGTTCTGTGAAACACATGTAATATTCCATTAGTATTTGTTTGTCTATTAATACTATTGACACAATCAATTATCATACCTGTTTCGTAGAAAATGTGTGAGGCAGTCTGACTGTTTGGACGCTTTTTCTCAATGACAGATTTTACATGTGCCTAACTTGGTATTATGTCATTATTACTTTGCCAGATGTGTCTGGATGTCATTGAGCACCCGAGTCCGCCATGTCCACACCGCCAATGTCAGGGGCCTATCTACTCAACCGTCGGAGCACTGTGGAGGGAAGGAATTTTTTTAAAGAAAAGCTAAACGACAGGTGGGGGGGGGGGGGTTGAATGACAAAGAAATAGCACCTATCTTGTCGGGGGAGGGGAGGTGGGAGGGGCATGGATCGTTACGTGTGTTTTCGTAGATATTAAAGGAATGTAGACAAGGTAAGAAAACAGAAAGGTGTTAAAAAAAAAAAAGAAAGGTATTTAAAAAAAACAAAGAAAGAAAAAAAAAACAAAAATAAAGTCTTGATGCATATTAACCCAATGTCAGAAGTCCATGTAGTCACTTCATAGCTGCATGTGAGATGAATGTTTCAAACTTTTACCTTTTTGGAGGACCCTTCAATAAATGATATAAAGTTTTACAAAAGCAAACCGGTGTGCCGCCAGCTCTCCTTTTGACTTGCATACTTCCATAGCGATCATGTTCATGTTGTTAGATTTGCTAATGCGATGTACATAAAACGTTCCTTGTGATATCATTCTGTTCATTGAATACTTGACACAAGGTTTTTCATTTCGCTATTAAAAATGATGTTGGATTTGAATGCAATCTCTCCTGCCTTCTCCTCATATTTTGTAGTACTCTCTGCCCTGAATTCGCTACATTACAGTACAGTGGTAGTAGTGAGAGTAGTAGTGCACATTACAGTACAGCGGTAGTAGTGAGAGTAGTGGGGATTATCAAATCATAATTAGCATAAAATTCCTTGGAGATATTTATGTGTCACTCATCAGTATCATAGAGGACAGAAAGTATACATGTTTTCTCGTTTAAAGCTTCTTGATTCATTGTTTGGATACTTGTGTTTTTAAAGCCTGCAACATTGGAGGAGAAATATTTTGTAAGCATTTAATAAAAAGAATATTTTTACCTCAACATGTGTTTATCATTGCCAATCTTTTCCTGTCGCAGACTCCTCTAAGAAGCCCACTCGAATTTCACATCAAGTGTCTGAACTCAGTTCTTCCTGAGTATCTTGAATAAAATCGTACTGTTTACTTAGATCACATCCATTTTTTTTTTTAAAATAAATAAGCAAACAATCTGACACAGTATCCTAACTTCAGAAAGGAATAATTGCTAATCATAAACTATGGAGATTCTTAATCTGGATTAATCTCATAATTTTAAGATCCTATGGCAATATCTCCAATGGGAGATCGTTGTGCTAAGTCCTATTATTTCCCGTTACCGGACAAAAGAGGGATTGAACTAGTACTGTAATGAGGGGGAAAATCACTTTTGCCGCCGTTGCTTGAAACATGCATCTTGAAAAATGAAAAAAAAATATGATGTAAAGAGAATTTTTCTTCTTACTGTGATAATTTTATCACATTATCTGGAGATCAGTCTTTTGAGTAACAAGAATTAAAGGAATTTTTTCCTCTTTACACTGCTTGCTCAATACTCATTTGTCTGACAAATCATTTTTTTAAATTTTACCTAGAAAATGAGACACTGCTACCTGGCTACCAAATACGAAATTTGAAGTTTTGGTTTGGTACAAGGGATTTAAAACGTGTGTGTATTTACGTATGTATGTATGTGTAAGTATTTATGCATAGAAAGGTATCAAATGGAGGCGTGTACTATAGTCTTCATGTTTTTTGTTTGAACTTTTTTTTTCTGCACTATTAAAGAAGTGAGAGAGTTTATGTTTCTTTTGAGCAGCATGTTGTCCGTTTATAAGAAATGAAGAGAAAATTCTTTTGCCAAAGCGCTTCACTGCTGACTTGTGTCGTTTCATGCAAATTTTCGGCGTTTTACGCCCTCGTCAGGCTCTGCTTTCTCAGATCACATCCATTTTTTTTTTTTTAATAGAGCCTGACGAGGGCCTAGAAGGCCGAAAATTTGCATGAAACGACACAACTCAGCAGTGAAGCGCTTTGGCAAGAGAATGTTAAAGAAGTGTTTCCTTACGAATACAATGAACAAAGTATTCGTATTCCTATTCGCTTTCTTAACAGACAGAGCTCTGAGAGCAAAAACTAGTGTCTTTGTTGGACACAATATGGAAGCTCTCTTGACAAATTAATGATTAAAACGTCCAGACTGGCGCTAGACGTCGCACCATCTATTGGGATAAATAAAACAATACAGAGATAAAAATGAAGTTTGTGTAGGAGAGTAGAACTGTTATCTTCCCACTCAGAGAGAAAATTATAAACAAGTAAATAAATTTATCAGTGAGTCTGTTTGAGTTTGAAGACAAATTAACAGGCATTCCTGCCAAGTCATGTAAATCAAATGACTATCGTTTAGGTGAGAGACATTATCGGACTCTAGATCGTAAACTCATGTGAATGCTTAGGCCAAATCTCTTTAAAACAGACTGAGCACCAGGCGCTGCAGTCTGTCTCCGCGCTGCTTTGACTGGCCTTTTTCATGCTGTAATTTGCACAAAACTTTCTCTCTCTGATGTTGTATCTATTTGTGAACAATTTTCTGCAGTCTTGTTTGTCAAAGAAAAAAATATCTTTCATCTTTCATGCTCTGGGCACAGATTCATTTTCACAACTCACATTCAAAAAATCACATGTAGGAGAAAAAGAATGCTGCAGCAGTAACAAAGAATTCGAAAATAAGAACGATTTAATTCCATAAAAACATAATTCGAGGTTCATAATGTGGATGGTAGTCATATAAAAATGACAGATAATTTTACACGTTGATGAGACAATTCAGCCTGAAAATTGGGTATACATTTTGATTATTTAAAAAAAAATAATAAAGATATGTTCATCACACTAGTGAAATGTATTATTAATAATGATTTATAATTTAACAGTAACATTATGATGAGACAACTGACCAGAGAAATACCAGGAAAGATTTTCTTGAAACTACATGACCATAAACCCGAAATTCAGTATGGATTAGAAGTGCATTTTTTTACTGAATGTTATTGTTGAGACTATGTCACAAGGATTTTATAAGCCTTGGAGTTAAATTACTATTTAAAATAATTTTTTTTTTTCACGTTACAGCTTCCGTCACATGTGTGTTTAGTGGGCACATGTACTATGAGAGACCATAAAAGTATATGAGTACCAAACTGATGATTAGACATCCATAAAACATTTAGATACAAATGTTTATTTATAGAAACGTTCTGCCATCTTTCCTAGTGTAATAAAACATCGACTTCATAAATCAATTTTTATTATTGTTCATAAGTTATAGTGATACTAATACTCTGTAGAGAAAACAAAATGAAATGCGAATCAGTGTGGACAGGAATGAATTATGACTTAGACATCCTTTGGCAAGAGAATGTCGTATCAATTCCCTGCTGGCGATACATGACGTTCAGTGACATGTCCGTTACGGTGAGTCATGTGATACACGATAGCCCCAGTGGAACAGAAAAGAAACTTAACATTAGAATAATGGGAACTTTCTAATTAAATACAAAAACACATTTTCTTTTGAAATGATTGCATATTACCTGCAATGCATAAGTTGGAACTGAACCCTAGAAGTGGTCAGGGGACAACAGTTACTTACGGTCGAAAACTTGTTCATAATACTTAAAACTGGAATATGCAATTTCCTTCTTTTAAACAGCATACAATGTTGTAACATGGTATCCTTATCATACCACATCAAATCAAAACATAAAGTGCCATTATATGTTCACCACAAATATAAATATACCCCTAGAAATCTTGGCACTTTGCATTTTTTGAATGATGCATTTTTTTTCGGTCAGATAGGTTACTTCCCTTTACTAAGTACAAGAGGTATAGAACAAGGATTGCAAAGAAGGAAAACAAATCACTTTTTCTGTTGTAATTCGAAACAGTTGATGAAAAAAAATTATGACAAAAAACTATCATGATAAGAAGAAAACATTTTCATCATGATATGGTGGGTTTTTCAAATTTTGTTCTGGCTTGTTTCCACGTAACCAGCAACTAAGTGATATTTTCCTTCTTTACAGTGCTTGTGTGATACCGCTTGTACTTGGCAAAGGGAAGTAATTTGGCTGATGGTCTGATGGACATTTTTCAGTTGATGTTTTTAGGGTTGATTTTTTAGATCAAACATGGCATCACATGACAAAGGATATCTCTGAAGCTCTTCAATACTGACAGTGACACAAAATCAATCCGACTGTCTAATAAATAATATCACAGGCGTCGCTTGTAGAAATAAAATGCCATAGTATGGCTGCATTCTCTTACAGCCAGGTAAAAGAGGTGAGCTGTGTTCAGAAAACTGTTCTTAGGCTAAAGATTACAGCATGTATATTAGACGTCATCTATAAGTCAGTACATGCAAAACAACAAATAACAAACAATGGAGAACATTCCCATCGCGCTTATCAGCCTTATAGTACATGAGTACACACAAACTCTAATTGCTTCACAATTAATATTAACTTGACACACCTACTGGAGATACTCAAAGATGTTCTCGAGATCCTGAGAAACCGACGAGGCAGCTGCCTGTCCACGCTCAAATTGTTGTCATTTATTCAAAATATGGTAATCTATGTTGCATGCACTCAGATCCTAGTCAGCAATAGTGAAGAATGAGAAAGAGGTTTGCCGCACTGATACTCAATGGTTTCAGATGAGTAAGAGTTTTGTTTTGTTTGTTTGTTTGTTTGTTTGTTTGTTTGTTTGTTTGTTTGTTTTTCTTCAAGTAGAAATCCGCATCATCTATTCTGTTATGATTACTGGAATTTGGAAATCAAAATAGAATGTCAGGTTTCTGGATAGAGTCACAATTTGTACAAATTCTGGCATGAATAAAATATTTCTGCAAAATGAGAAGTATAACTTTATTGTTGCACTGTGCAAAGAAACAAATTAGTATTATCAGCATATTTCATGACTAAGAAATGGCTACATCATATGTCACATTCATCACTTTAAGTTGCTCTTTTAGAGTGAATGGAGTCGTTATCATAGACATGGAAATATTAATTCTAGTATTCTATGAAATAAAACAAAACAAAAATAGAGGGGAAAAAAGTTTTGTTGTTGTTGTTGTTGTTGTTTTTCATTTTTTTTTTTTTCAGGTAAAGCTGAATCCTTAAGTTGAATTGGTCTGACAGAATATCTTAAATTTTATCGCCAGAATTCTTATCGGTTCTTCGAACTCTATCTGATCAAACCCTCTAGAATCAACTTTTAAAAACTGAGACATTTTCTCCCAAAAGAAGCAATTTTGTTAATATTTGATATTAAATGTTTAACAAGTATTGCTGCAGCTGGTAAATCGATGGACAAAACTAGGAATGTTACTTAACTTTGGCATTGATACTCTTTGTGTACAATGGAGGCCTGAAGGAATAGTCAGTTGTCATAGAGAGTATTGCGACAATGCAATAAATAAATAAGAAATACCACCTCTTCGTTGCATACTTTTACAATATTTCATCCATTTTTGGTTTGAAATTAAAACCAGTCATACAGGTAATATTATTATTAGCTATTTTCGAAATAAATGTGATGAAATGCTGGATAATCTTGTCGGCTGGGAGATGCGCGGTAAGGGAGATAAATTGGAAAATCTTGCAGTTTGACCGCTGGAATTGCTGCCCCTCATCACGCTGGCTGGGCTGTGACTGTGGGCAAACGAGAGACTGCTGGAAACCTTGCTACGTCGCCCGTGATTCTTGCTGGGGGAACGCTGGGGACATACAGACAGACAGGGTGAAGCTCAAGGGCTAAAACAGAGAACATTACATTGCTTCCCCCATACTGGACTTCCGATTATATTATTTTAGGAAATCGGACATTTATCAATATAATCTTTGATAGAACAATAATGATGATAATCAGTATAGTATAGTATAGTGTAGATGGACTGACTGTCACAGACTGTCTGTTATTCTTTCTATTTGTTTGTGCTGTTCATTCATCCATTGATTCCTTCCCTTCCACATTCGTGCATTCAGTCATTCAGCCATCCGCTCACTCATTCAAATCATTCAGTGTTTCAACTTTATCGCTATCCGAGCATTGCCTTTCATTCATTCATTCATTCACTCATTCGTCCATTCATTCATTTATCAATCAAATAATTATCTACCTAAGAATTAGTCTGTTCGTCTTTTAATACTTATTCCTTGTGGTCACAATCTTTTCATAGGTATCTTTCAGTTTTCATCCTTTTTTTTTTTTTTTACACATTAGGTCACCTCCCATCCCCTTCTTTTACCTCCTCCCCCCCCCCCCCAAAAAAAAAACTGTCCCTGTTGGTTACGCACCTGGTATCACGTCACAATCGTTCGCAATCAGTAACGGTTTGATGAACAATCTGTAATTTTCTTTTCTTTTTCGAGCCCACACTTATTGCTACCATGTAATAAAAACTAAGTTGTATTTGCTCTTTTTCACGTTGAGGTTTGATTGTATGAAATTTAGCACACCAAAATGTGCATCGGAGGAGTCCAACTTCTGTGGGCATTTCTATGTGCATCGTTGAAGGTCACATGTTGCTTATAATTTTAAGAAGTCGGTTCTCTCTGCGCTGTCCTTTCGCAGAATCTGGTTTGGCCACATGAATAGCAAGAGGCGTCCTGTAGGAGAAACAAATCTGTTACACACGGAAGAGGCAAGACGTATACGTTAGTTGTTGATCCAAAATAGAAAAGACAATTGTTACTATACCTTACGAAACAAAATTCTCAAACTAGTTTGCCACATTAACTTTCAAGCCCATAGTGCAAGTTACAGTTTGAAATTAATGATCTGGGCATTTTGTATTTAACAATTCATATTTTTACAAGTCTGCTTGCAAAATGTCTTCATGGTGCATCTATGTAGAGTGTTATCTGTGTGAGAGTATTACTGCATAAATCATGTATCATTTCACATAAAATGAGCGCTGATACAGCTTTGCCAACAAGTTGCGAAAAATGAGCACTCATGCTTTTTTTTTTTCTGTTAAATTGCAAATGTGAGCATTGATACCGTTGTTCGGACTCTTTGAAAAGAAGAGATCTTATCAAAAACCTGTTTTGATCACTTTTAGATATTTTAGTGAAAAGTGAGTAAGCAAAAGTTTTAGTAAATTGGTTGAAAAAGAATGTAGAAGCCTATTTATATTAAAGTTACGCAATAACGGGAAGCATAATTCAAAATGGCGGCCGTTGCTTAGGCAACCATGAGTGATTTCAACTTTTTTTTTTTTTTCTGTTGTTTTCCTCTAATCAGATCGTGCCAGATACGATGATATTAGTTAAAACCCAGCAGTTTCCAAAATAACTTCCAAGACACCCCCCCCCCCCCACTTTTTAAAATATTATCCTCGGAGCATAATAACAGGGATGTATTGCTGTGGCCGGCGAACACAAATTCAAATAGTCTAATGCAGAGAAAACCCTTAGATAGCATGCTGTACAAAAGTTTAGAAAGGCTGTGACTAAGTAGTAAGTAATCAAGAGTTTACTCTCTTTTTGTTTTTGAAAGCGGGATCAGTAGAGAAAAGTTTCTCAGTAATATGAAGAAAACTGTTGGCAGAAAGATAATGGGGTGTGGAGAAAGCGAGATATAGGGACCATCCGTGTCGCCGACTGATGGAGTTTTTCTCAGGTCAAAGGCATCGATCTATTCCCTTCTCCTCCTACCCCATTCCTCCACTCCCTCCCCCCTATCTCCGCCGCTCACGATGCTGCACGCTCAAAGACTCAGTAATCATTAATCACATTCATCTACGACTCACGTTGGAGTTTGCAGTTAGTTCTTTTATTATCATGTATGAGCCAGTTCAACATTAGGGAAATAAGATTATGTCGGACTACACACGTTCAGTTATTTGACCCAGTATGTCCTCAAATGTATCGACACCAGTTCTGGAGTCAATTTACTGAACATTTAAGCGGGGGGGGGGGGGTCCTGAAATATGGATTTACCCAAAAAATACGATTTTGCGCTTTTGTTTTCTCTTAAAAGTACTGCTTTTCTCCGTGTAAAAATTGTTTCAAAAAGTCGATAAGTCCATTCTAACGTGTTTGACCAATGGTCATTCAGCGGTAGACCAAGCGTATTGTCAATCAGGATTTGGCTCCACCTGACTGCTACAGTAGGCCGTAGATCATCGCGATTTGATTATATATAGGCAAAAGGTGCAAAACGCACTTGACTGTCACCTCTTCTAGCAATATCACGAGTTCCAGTGCCAGGGATGGACACTGGATGACCACTATGAGGCGAGAAGAACTGCTGGTCATGCAAATTATCAATGTAAGCGTTCTAAAATGACTTTCCTCGTCCTATAAATAACTCAGTTTTGATTTCTTTCTTCTACTAATAGCTCATTTGTCGACTATATATCATGTCATAGTAAAGGTGAAACTCTCTTGGTTTACACTCAAAAATGATATGAGGTACACACTGAGGCCCTCAAGAACCCGGAAGTGGCTCTTATAATGATTGGGGGGTAATATGTTTTTTAGGTTTTATCAAGTTTCGTTGACATTTGGCGGACTAGATAGATTTTAAAATCAGTCGATTTTGGGACGCCAAAATCCAAGATGGCGACGTTGCCATGGCAATAGTATGAAAAAGTCGATTTTTTTTACAACTGCTTTTCCTCTTATTTGAACATGCTGAATTCGATGGAAAATGTTAAAATAACTTATCTACAATAATAATAAAAATAAAATTTAAAAAAAAATCACCTCCAGAACGCCGCCCCCCCCCCCTCCGCCCCCAACCCTAAACACTCCACAAATTCATTTTGTCACGCTGCTCGATCTGGTTTTCTGCATATACATAAACAAATGGTTTCTAAGACATTATTATTCTATTCGAGTCTAGCTGTGTATTGCGGAGTTAAGCGAAATAATAGGCGAGGGAAAAAAACAAAATAACAACAAAAGAGCAGCTGAGCAGAGCAAAGCGTGACTTTGAGAAAGAGCAGAGGTGGCTACAAGCATAATTAATCTTTTAAAGAAAAACTGCCATTGTACATGAAGAATTTCAGAATTATCTGAAAATACATCTCGCCCCTTCCGATGTCAAACAGTCTGATGTGAACTAACTGCTTCATTTAGCTTGTATAGAACTCTGTCTGCACAGGGGATGGTGAGTTCATCCAGACTTTTACTTCCCTTTGCCAGACAAAAGATGTGTTGAGCAAGCAGTGTAAAGAGGAAAAAAAATCATTTTACTGCTTGGCATTCGAACAGCTGATCGTCAAACATTTTTATAAAATTATAACTATAAGAAGAAAGCATTCTCTTTACATCAGAATTTTTAAAAATTTTTCATGGCGTATGTTTCAAATAAAAGGCGCAAAAGTGACTTTTTTCCCCTCTTTACACCGCTTGTTCGATCCCTCTTTTGTCTGTTAAAAGGGAAGTAATAGGACTGAGCACAACGGTCTCCTTTTAGTGTCGTTGCTTGAAGAATTTCGATGTGAATATGATCACTTCCGCTGAGCCTGACTTACAACGTTATTGTCATTTGAGGAAAATGAGCAAACGGTACAATAAATAAGATTATGACAAACTGTCATGACCTTTTGCTCCTGATCATATCACCACGCCTGGGACTTAAAAAAAAATTTTGGGGGGTGTTGTTCCTTCTAGCAGGAGGTTTTCATGTTTGTTTCATTTGTAGCTTGATCGTATTGTGAACCTGATCTTATGCCGACCAAAAGATACAAATGAAATTAACTTGAAAGTTCCTGTAAGAAAGAAAAAGAAAGATGCGATTTTTTTTAAAGTGTCACACCAGAGGATATATTCAGGGACAAAAGATAACGACTGTTTTGTCATAGTGTCAAAATAAGAGAGTATATGTATGGGATAATATGGCGGGGAATACTGCCATAAAGGGCTATAACTGGTAATATTACTGTGACGGTAATACAAGCCTGACTTTCCATCAATGCTCTGCCGATCACGGAGAGCAAAGGCCCAAGGCAAATTTATACTATCACTAGGATCGGACAATCAGACCGAACATAAAAAAAGCCTGCAATAATTGCTGAAAGTTGTAATAATAAAATCAAGCTTGTGGTTGAGAAAAAAAAAGACGATTATTCGTAGTTCATCTTATTTGAAGACTTTAACAAATTCGTCCCTGCCTGCCAGAAAATTAACTGAAAAACAACTAAGTGGAATATTGCATGGTTTATGGAAACAAATATTAATGACCTGTGATCATAATTCAATGAGCACACATATGGTCCAGGAGGTAATTGAGACATTGTTTAAGGAAAGCATCAAAAAGTGCTGCTTTAATAGTGGAATTTTGTTTGTTTCTATTATGTGCCTGTTTGCATAATAGTTTTTGCCTTTCTAGAGAAGTAGGTGTAGGAATTAAAAGAGAAAAGAGGGAGAATTAGAAACTAGCAGACATGAACCCCAAATATTTTATCTCTGAGGGTTGGAGCTGGAGGAGGCATAATAAATAGGGGAAAAATCACATTTGTGCTCTTTGGTTTATCCATGTATTATCAAAAATCCCGAGAAAATCATGGCGGAAGGAAAACATTGCCCTTCTATCCTAATTATTATTTTTTTTATTATTTTATTTTGTTCTGTTCTGTTTGTTTTATTTTATTTTGAGATCAATCTTTGAAATGACAAAGAAAAAAGTGCTTCTTAAAATTATACTTTGCTTATTCAGTACTGCTGGTGTCTGGCAAAAGGATGTAATAAGTTGGTTCAAAACAATATTTATTGAAAGTCCGTGTCTGCACATCTAGTCAGGATACCTATGGCCTCTCTGTCTCGGACAGGGATGAAAAACAGTGTTGCCGGTTTCAATGCATAAATTTACGAAATAACTTGTACTATAGGAAACTTACAAACCTCAGACTGAAAGATAGATTTGATGAAAGTTTTACAAGCCTGTACAAGTAAAAATTGGTAAGAAAGGAAAAGCATTTCTTCCTCCAAGGTAGTTTAAACTCTGCCAGTGGACGAGAGGAGAGAGTTGGAAACAAAGTTTATTTTGATTGTCGTCAAGCGACCTTCTTAGAATGGTGATAAGATAGAGCTGAGATCGAGGACAGCTGTGGATATTGATAGAGAAAATTATTAGATTACTTGCAAACCTTGGCAAAATATATTTTTCTTCACAGCTGAATAATTTCTTCATGTAATTTTCCATAATGTTAAAAACCAACATATTATAGAATTTCATACTCTGAAACAGAAATTTTTTTCTGTATGTTGAAACACACACACACACACACACACACACACACACACACACACAAACACAAAAACAAACAAACAAAAAGATCGCAAATCTAAATCGCAATTTCTTCTTTTTCTTCTTCTTTAAAAAAAAAAAAAAAAGAGTTTTCAGGAAAGCAACATGAGATTTGTGTCAAACTGCCTTAGCTTCAGACAGAACATGATATCACACTTGCCTGCGACAAGAAAAAGGTCGAGGCATTTACTGCGACGAAATGGATAGAGAACAAAACTTCAGCATGTTCTTTGTCTGGTTTTGCTTATTTTGAGCTCAAAGTAAATTAGGTTAACTATTTTGAATTTTTCATTTATTGCAGTTAACAATTCCTTTCTTGGGCTTTTGAACAAATACTGCGAAGGAGAAAATGAAATTGAATAAACAACGAGACAGCAACGAAGTGAGTGGCCGTGATGCGTCCGACGTTGCCTCGGAAACCAACCCAAGCGAGGATGTTCGTTCTACTTTCCTGCCACTGGAGAGTGAGGACAACTCGGAAGAGTTCGCGTACGACAAAGAGCGCGGTAAATGGTCTAGGAAGATTGAGTACCTTCTGACCATGATAGGATACAGTGTGGGCCTAGGAAATGTCGGGAGGTTTCCTTATGTCTGCATGAGGAATGGTGGAGGTAACAACCACATTCCTTCCTCTCCCAATTTTTCTTACCCCCTTCTCTCACTCTCTCTCTCTCTCTCTCTCTCTCTCTCTCTTCGTGCCTTGTTTCATTTACCAGTTCATTTACATGTCTTTTTTTTTTCTTATTTTCTTTTTCTTCTATTTTTCGTTCTTTCTGTCTTCCTTTTATTCATTCTATATTTCTTTCTTTCTCTCGCATTCCCTCTTCTCTCTCTTCGCTCACGCATCAGTACATATATATGTGTCTTTCTTCTTTCTTTCGTTTATCTGTTTTCTGTATCTGTTTCTCTTCTTCATTCTGTCTTTCTTTATTCCATTTTTCCTTCTTTCTACTTTTTTCTTTCTCTCTCACTTTCTCTTTTCTCATCTCCGCTCTCACTCATTAGTTTCTTTGTATGTCTTTCCCTCACTTTGCTTCCATATTTCTTATTTTTTTCTTTGTATATTAATGTTTCTTTTTTTTCATTCTCTTTCTCTATTTCTTCCTTCCTGTTTTTCTTTCCTGTTTTTCTTTCCACCGTTCATTCTTTCTCACTCTGTCTCACTCTCTCTCTTCTCTCATACTTATCTCACCCACCAGGTCATTTATGGGCAAATCCTTCTGTCCCTCTGTCTTTTAATTTTCTTTCGTTCATTCTCTTTATCTTTCTTCCTTTCTTTCTCATTTTCATTGAGTTATTCTTCCCTTCTTTCTTTCTGTCTTTTTGTGTTTTCTACGGCCATGTCAGTTATGAAGTTCTAGGTTTTGTATTGGTACTTGCACCTACATCTATCTATCTATCTATCTATCTATCTATCTATCTATCTATCTATCTATCTATCTATCTATCTATCTATC
>JBCAUA010727216.1:0-15175 GCA_038406235.1 Peronia verruculata | reverse complement strand
AGAGAGAGAGAGAGAGAGAGAGAGAGAGAGAGAGAGAGAGAAAGAGAGAGAGAGAGAGAGAGAAAGAGAGAGAGAGACTTCATTGTTATTTGCGAGAAAGGGAGATAGCAAAGGGGGAGACACTCTGTCAGATAGACAGAGATACCATAGCTCAGAATGAATGAACATTATTGCAGGTCAAAATTATAAATGAAAACTTATTTGTTGTCGTTGTTATTGCTATTTAGTAAAGCCCCCTTTTCTGAGGTGAAAATAAAAGACCAATTTAAAGATCTTTGGAAACTTTGCAAGTTTCTTTCATATTTATTAATGGATATTGCACTTTCAATGTTTGTGTTGTTAAAATTGCAATATATGAGCGTATGTCCTTGCATTCTAAGCTTTCAGTCAAATTCGAAAGTTAAACTGTGCACAAAACTCCTACTAGTCTGAAGTCTCCACGTACAGATAATATGGATAAAGAACTGTCCTTACATAAGATCACTGCATTGTAGGTGCAATTGGTCTTATAAACATAAAAATATTCAAGATTTTTTGGTTTGAAGTTTTTACTAAATTTGGAGCAACAGCTTTACTTCATGGGGTAGAAATAATTCTTTGTTACATTTTTTTTTAACTTAAGAGGGCTCTTGGACTTTGTTGATTTGATATCTACAAGAGGATTTTGCTGTCACAAGGACATACAAGTATCGTTAAGATTACATGAAAACTGGCGTGGATAAGATCAAGCTCATTCACTGGACGGATTACGGGAAAATCTAAGCTAATCTTTACGGACGTTGCCATCTTCTTAATGAGAATCTGTCCCCATTCCCGACTTCACGTGCGGCAGCATCAAATATTGATATAAGCCTGCTTAAGTTGGTCGTAATATTACGGCGGAGTGGGACGCTGTTTGAATTAGCTTTGTTATAGCTGTGGTCACCATTGGTATTGATTTCTGTTTGTTTGTGTGTTCATTTGGCGTTTGTTGTGTCCTCTATAGCAACTTCATTGCACGTCATTAGCAGTATTCAGTGTTGCTTTTCCTGAAATATGAGAATTAGAATGTTATTCTTTGTCCTTTTCAGAATCGTGAGTTCTTTTAACTAACAACTAATTTTTAACAACACCCAAACTAACTAACAACTAATTTTCAACAACACTCAAAGTAGAACATTTATTTTATCTCTTCAAGACAAATTTCGTCAAATGCATATAAAATATGTTCTCTGTGTATTGTAAAAAAATGGAGAGGCGCCCGATAATCCTCCTCAACAGAGGGGGACAGATGAGATTAACTGTCCACCCGAAGAAAATAGAATATGGATGAGGTATTGATGTTAGGGAAATAAAAAACGAGACAACGAAGCGGGGTGCAGCAATGTTGGACATGATTTTAATCTCATTTCCAAACACTGGCAGACTCTGGCCTGGTGGGACCGCTGAGCTGAGAACTGTTTTGGATGAGACATCACGTGATGTGAGATTCAGACAAGATGGCTGGGAATGTGATGGGAAAAAACACGTTATCTTAATGGTAAGCTCGACTTAAGCGTGAATACTGTCTGATCCCATCATGGAACTCGTCTCTCTCTCGGTAATCAGCTTTCCCTGCATTGTCAAGATTGATCTTGTTGTCATGGTTACTGTTATGCCTTTGTTATTGCCACAGGCAACTCGGCCTTAAAGCTCATTATGCTGATGAACCGTGTTGCACCAGCAAATTCGTGTCTGTTATAATTCTCAATATTATTGGGATACTAGTCATTGCTAGCTATGTTTGTACCTCTTCCTTGGCCTTGCTCGAGTAATTTTTAGCTTAAACACCTATATAAAAGTGACCTGACTCTAAAGGCATTAAACAAACATACGGTGTTCCATGTATACCTGTTTGATACTTTGATTTTCTATTTACTGTTCTCGAGCCTTCAGTCCGTTCTGACACAGGCCGAGCTGCATTGCTGGACATCAGATTATCTGGTTTCATCCCATGGCGCCAGATCAGAGTCCGTACTGAAGCCAAGCCCCATGTCATCCAGTCTATTAGGTCGTGTACCAACTTTTTATGTTTTCCCTGTCTGCATTTCTTCCCCTCTGGCACAATTTTTTGGAAGGCAATTAGGATGGTCTCTTAGATTTAGTTTATATTCGGAACATCTCGTCTTCCTTTTGGAAGTGTGTGTATGAGGGTTTGGGGGGGGGGGAGAAGTTTGTAAAACATATGTTTATTCCATGCATTGTTTAACCTGCAAAGTTTCAGATATATGTGTTTAACTGGGATCCAGACATATATGTATTACATATATATGTATTAGGCCTATATGTATTATATATGTATTATAATATGTATATATGTATATGTGTATTTATATGTGTATTGTGCATATATATATAGCTGTGTATATATAAGACATTACGTGACATTATGTTGCACATGACACATTATGTACTAAATTCGGTATATGGAGAAATTTTTGCATTGCATCACGATACTTGCCAAAACCAAGGAGAGACAGACACGTTTCTGTAGGCCACAGACTGCAGGCTGTCTGTTTGGGTATATCATGTGCCATGCATGTATCAGACAAATACAAGTTCGTGAGTCTTAGTTAGCAATCAATATGGAAGATCGAAACTTCAAACTCACACCTGCACGAAAATGAGTGGGCTACCTCAGGCCCAACCGCCGAACATGCGCGCATGACGGTTTGACAGTGGATGGCGCCCAGACACCTATGGAGAGAATAAGGGCTGATGATGACAATGATGATGAAATTCGAACGAACACACACACACACGCACGCATGCACGCACGCACGCACGCACACACACAAAACACACACACACACACACACACACACACACACACACACACACACACACACACACACACACACACACACACACACACACTTGTAACGGCCCTTCATATTTCAGACATATTGGACACTCATACACACATGCAATGTTCTATTATATCGTTGACACTTTCTGCATCGTTACAAATGTTCCAGATGACAGACATGGCAGGCAAGGCTTACCATGGTGCTCTACTTATATAAACCAGGAGCTGCCGGACATACTCATCCAGTTATCCGCTGCTGAACACCAAGAATCTTGTGTAACTTTTCAGTAGAGGAGATGGGCCTGACAAAGTTCCATCACGAAGAGATCAGTGGAATAAACCCTGACGTTATCTCCACATACCCTGCCGTCTCCCCGCCCCATTACATAGCTATGATAATATCTCAGTGGTCTTGTTGTGCCTTTGTTTTTCATCAGAGCCCTTTGTTCCTATATAATCAGTTTTACATCACACTTCATTATTTGACTAGACATCTCTTTCTTGTAGTCTGTACCATCATGTTTCATTTCACCATAGAGAAACGCCGTTGTGAATTGTCAGCCACACGGGCTGTCGACCATGCCCCACTCGCCACATGCTGTGGTACTCGATGAAAATCGATGTTATTATTTTAGCTCATTATTACTGTGGGTAAGCTTGACAAAACAACTCAGATGTCACCCTGATACAGCATGTAGTTAAGGGTTGAAACCAGATTTCGCCGATAAAAGTCTATATAGATCTGAGTAATTTCAGTCTATTCATAGCCTGAGAGGTCAACGCTATAGAAACAGGTAGGCTAAACATGTAGAATCGGGTCAACGATGCTTGGTCCTCTCTAGCTGTCAAGCAAGCGCGAGTTGAAAGGCGATCAATGTAATCTGCCCTGTCCTGTCCAATATCAGGTTCTGTATTTTTTCTCTTTGCCCTGCACGTATTCGGAACAGTGAAATACTGGTAAAGCAAACTCTTACAGGAATTATCAGATAAAAATTGACCTTGGAGAGGAATCCGAGCTATAGGGCTGACATTAGCTTCTGTAGAGTAATTCCTAAAATGATCTAAGAAAGCAAGGTGTCAAAGGAAGACAATTTCCATCTCAAAGGCAACAACGAGAACTGTTCTTAGAGGAAAAAAAAATCTTTGTAATACGGTTAATGGAATGGCAAAGTTGTCTCAAGATTGGACGGGGGAGGAATCCTAAAACGATTTAAAATTTAAAAACAGAACGTTGATGCAAGGTGATTTTCGCAGCACAGAGCTACAAAACAGGTTATATCTATCACCTTTGGGAGACAGTGAAATTTTTACCACAGCCTATGGAAGTGACGGACTGGTCCCAGCCGGGGGCTGAATGGAAGACTTGGTGCGTGGCCCACACCACGAAAACATTGAAAGCGTGTTGATGAAATCAATGAAATTTAAGTCTCGGGTCATTTCTCTAGTTGAAAGAGAAGTTAATCAGAGTATGCCATAGGGAAGAATAGATTGCTTTGACGGAATACATCACACTATATCCGCCTCTTCTATTTGTAATGCCCAGTATGGTCTACTAACTTGTCATGAAGTATGACTAATGAATAAACAATTAAACGCCATCAAGTTTTCTGACAGGTTTCGATATGTCAAAAAACGTTTACGTTAAAAGAATGCCTTGCGCAAAGTATTTTAGCTAGATCAACAAAATTATTGTGGAAAGTGTTTCAGTTAAAAACTATCGTGTGAAGAGTATTTCAGTTAAATAACGAAAATTATTGTAGAGAGTATTTTAGTCATACAGCAGATATACTTTGTGGAGAGTATATGCACCTTAGTTGAGCATTTTAAATACCTCTTAAAGAGTACGCCTATTTCAGTTCAATAACAAAAATACCTTTGGAGAGTACTTTAGTCAAACAGTCAAAAAACGTGGAGAGCATTTTAGTTAAACAGCTAAAAGAATCTTGTGGTGACTATTTAGGTTAAGTGGTAGAAATACCACGTGGACAGTATTTAAATTAAAGAGCGAAAGATGTTGAGGAGAATATTTCAGTTAAACCGCCATAATACATTGCTGAGAGTGGCCTATTTGAGTTAATCAATTAAACTATTTCACGGCCATTTGTAAATGAATAACTCAAATATCTTGCGGACAGAATTTTAGTTTGAGAGCCAAAATGCTTTGTGAGAGTATTTAAGCTCAACTACCAGAATACATGTGGTGAAAAGTTATGTTAAACAGTAGTCAAGTTCAGCCGCCATTACACTCGTGGAAAACAGTTTTGTCAGAGTGAGTAGCCAATCAACTTAGCAGCCAAACTGGCCAATGGAGAGCACTAATTTTGGACTGTCCAGATTACTCTAAGCTTTTAGGCAGGGCAGTAGAATTAGACTGTAGCTCTGGAACAATGCAGATTTCTGATAAGCAGTACATGTCAAGAGTTTTATATCGCACTAGTATTTCGTTTTTGTCGCTTTCTAGTGGAGCACTATCAAAATACTTCAGATTTTCATAAGTAAGATTTGTCTGTAATGTGGATAGCTTAACAGCTCATAATGAGATTGGTTTGATGGGCGTGTCATCCACGAACCTTACTGAATACAAATAACAGTATGCAGGATGAGAAATGAAACGTTATACAAAATCATGCAAAGGTTTGTTCACACACAACACATTTAAATGCATGCTTATAAATGAATATAACTCACGAGTGTACACTCAAAAATCACACGTATATGTTTTACATGCTACTGAAACCGCGTGCAAATAAACGTAATATGAATTTCCTGCAGACATTTATTTCGAATTCATGTAAATTCCCCACAACATGACTATGAAGACACCAGTTTATTCAAAACCGACTTATGAGTGCCAAACTGTGGTATTTGAAACACATCAACAGTTGGAGAGTAATTTAATGTAGTCTGAGGATATTTCCAGCTAGAAAGCACTGAGAAAAATGACCGGATGCCATAGGTCACATACTCACAGCGGCATGTTGAATCTTCTGGACTGTTCAGGGAAATCAATATTGCTATTAGACTCTATTGCCATCCCGAACAATCGCTGTCACTGTACTATTGTCAGATCTTGATGTGACACATTGTAAACGGGTGGCAAGTTAATACAAGAAACACTGAAGCCAAAGGGATGGACAAATCGATAGTTTCAGTCTTCCTCACAATAGACGTACTAGAAGCGAGACTGATGTTGTGTTGAGAATATTAATGGACTGACTCCCTGGTTCCTCCTAGGTTCTGCATAGTCACGCCATTGTTTCAGGATAAGAACAAGTGAGTGAACCAACACTACTTGCCTCTCAATCTCGAGAACTTTAAAATATCGGGCAATTTAATAAATCGTCTCTCAAAAGCCTGTTTTGTCTACTTTCAGAGCGCAACAAAACGTTAAGCAGCGATGCACAGCCAGAGCAACATCATCGAAAAAAGATTATCAACCTTGTTTTATGGCTATGGTTTTTATAGGTGTTTCAACCTCCTGTAGTGGTGGCTATCTCAGCTGTCCACAACCGTGGTCAACAAATAACATAACCTTGTTTTAAAAAACTTATCTGGACCATTTATTATATTATCTATCATATCCACATTGGTCTACGCCTTTGAAATAACTGAGTTCTCACAGCCGATTATTTTAAAAAAGAATAAAAACATTTGAGGGGAGATGCTGCGGTGAATCTGGTATAAAAATGGTATGATTGATGAAAGAGGTTCTGAGTCGGCTTACTGCTGGAATACACCACGCCCTCCTCGCTAATGTGAAATAACCGCAACTGTTTTGTCATAAGATGGAAGACCCTTGTAAAACAAACGTAAAGCACCTTACCGAGAGGAAGACAAACAAACAAACAAACAGAGAGAGAGAGAGAGAGAGAGAGAGAGAAAGAGAGAGAGAAGAGAGAGAGAGAGAGAGAGAGGATGATAGGTCTTATTGTCAGAATAACGGCCTCCAAGTGGTTGGAAGACGTTAAGAGACCTAGATCTCCTTGTTTACCACTAAACTGCGACATGCAGGAGGACTGAGACAAATTATTGGGAAAGATTGTCAGGTGTTGTCAGTGGTGAATCAACATCCATATTCTCACCACGGGGCTAATCGAATCTAATCAACTGTTTTGTCCCTAGAAGTAATACTGTTTGTCAAAATGATGATGATGATGCTGGAGTAGCATAATGAGGATGGAGGAAATGAAAATTCCTTTGAGGAAGCTCCCATAGATCTATACGAGAAATAATGCCAGTCAGAAAGTGAAAATTATCCTCTTGTTAACGACAATGGTGGTGTTCATGATATTGAGTGTGTGTGTGTGTGTGTGTATGTGTTGTGCATGTGTGTGTATGTATGTGTGTGATCCTATTTAAAATCCCGTAATCTGTTAAGCAATTGCACGGCCTCTGTCCTGTTCACATCGAAGGAAGCAAAGAAGGAGAAAAGGAAAAAGAAGAAGGAGAAGAAAAAGAAGGGCAATAAGAACAGTTAACAACAAGTCAAATATAGATATCTATAGCAAATGTCATTTCCGATATTCACACACACACACACACACACACACATACACACACACGGACGCACGTACGCACGCACGCACGAGATGGATTTAACCCAAATTTGTCGAACCTGACCAAGGCAATGATATGAATTTAAGTACCATCATGAGTGTGATGGTTTAATGTTCAAGGTATGACTGACCCAGTCTGTCACAAAACAATGTTGTCTTAACTCAGCAAACAAGACAGAGATCATTATGATTGTGTCAAGCGTCGCACTGTCTGTTTAACCAAATTATGCAATCTGCTCTGGACAATGTACAGGTAATTTAGCTATGGTTAGAAGAATATGACCTCATGTGACCTCATGACCTACGTGGTCATATTATTTTATCGGAAGAAGGCAATTGCGTCTCAAATGATAAAGTGACAAACCACACTACGTAGTATGCTGTAAAGTTGTGCTGTGCTTGCAGCTAAATGATTGATAGATAGATAGATAGGTAGATAGAGAGATCTATAGATAGAGAGATGGATAGAGAGATAGATAGAGAGATAAATAGAGAGAGATAAATAGAGAGAGATAAATAGAGAAAGATAGATAGAGATAGACAGATAGAGAGATAGATAGAGAGACAGACAGACAGACAGACAGACAGGTGTTATATCTGATCAAAGTAAACATAGATCACACCTGAAATGGCTGATGCAACTTTGGTCGACATATCATGGCACGTTATGACATCAACGTTGCGTTTACTGTACGTTGTGATCTGTGCTGTTACCCAAATTTGGCAACATCTTTGTCCTCTACCGTAACTTAAAAGTAGTCTGTCCTTTTAAGGCGTTCAACATCAGCCAGGATCACCACCACCTGTATCATCACTTCCAACAAAATTCAGATTTGGCCTAGTAATATCAAATATTTGTAGACTATTAAATCAGTACGGCCATGTTTAAAGATATGGCGGCCGAGCTGAGACAGCACCCCACCAAACACGAAGAAAAGGGAAACAAAAGAAAAAATATGTGGACAATATCAAAAGGTCGGACAGGAGTAGCATTGTTCCTAGATAGAGATAAGGAAGATGTCAAAACAAACGTCGTTACTGATTTTTCTTTCTTTCTTTTATCTATCTATCTAATCTATCTATCTAATCTATCTACCTAATCTATCTACCTAATCTATCTATCTAATCCGTTCCGTTTTCTATACGTTTTTCCTCCTCTCTGGTGGTTATCTCGAAGGGTTTCCCTACACAAAAAAAAAAAAAAAGTTTGGCCTGAGGGTCACAGCCAGTGGTGGCCGGCGGGTTACACGCAGAGGGAATGGCTCTCTTCCCATCATGGTCCCAATCAGCTCAGCTTTGCTGGGGTTCCACTCGGGCTCAAACTGGAAACAAGACTGCCATCTAATCTAATCTAATCTAATCTAATCTAATCTAATCTAATCCACTCCTTCCTTCCCTCCCTCCCTCCCTCCCTCCCTCCAATCCGATCCAATCCAATCCAATCTATCCATCCATCCATCCAGCCATCCATCGAATTAGATAGACAACCTCAGAATTCTGTTTGCAGGGGGCCGGTCTACTTAGTGCGAACCACCGCTCTTAGACAGACATCAAGCAAGGGTTAATGAAAATAAGATACAATAAACATTAGGTTAATTAGATTAGATTTGATTAACTATAAAAACAAAAAACAAAAACATATTCTCATATGTAAACCATGAAACCATCTGTCCAGCTGTCCGTCCCACAGGACCACCTCGCCCCTGCGCTGTGAGCCATTAGCAGTGGGAGAGTGTATCAGAGACTTCACCAGTCACAAGAACAATTACAATAACTAACAGCAACGACATTAATATTGTATTATAATGTATATTGCTCAGAAATGACACAGCGGGTCAAAGACATAATCATGCTGTCATCTAAATGGGACAAACCCAGACAAGCTCATTATGACCTAAATGTGACGTATACATGTCCTATGTTGGCCATTTCTCAGCTAAGTGTCAAGATCCGATGCGGCACAAAATTGTTGGATGGATGAAGGTCTGTCTGTCTGTCTCCACCCATCAATTTATCCACCGGTCCATCCATCCTTCCATCTGCCCGTCCGTCCGTCTGTTCCTACGCCCATCTATCCATTCATTCATCTAGCATCTGTCGATCCACCTGTCTGTCTGTTAATCTGTCTGTCTGTCCAGCTGTCTATCTGTCCGTCTGAAGATATCTGTCTGTCGTTGTAGATCTTTAAGAATTACATAAGACATAGACAGGTACTGCACTACAACTTTTTAGTTGACCAATTCAACTGTTGAGTTGAGAGGACGAAATGCGACCATTGAAAATTAGAAGAGGCCACCGCACCACCTCAACACAATTTTTTGTCATGAAAATTTGTGCAGAGGAACAAACTGACTTCATCTCAACTGTTGGCCCATTTTTTTGTGCTAGTGAGAAAACAGAATAGCCTCCCGCACAATGATGACAAGATAGTTTAGTTGACACTGATGACGACACGCTACACACTAGGTCTACAAGAACGAAATTAGCGAATAGAAATTTGGGCTGGTCTCAATTAAAAGAAATCATGGATGCTGATGCAAACTGGACAGAAAACCTGATGTTTTGTATGAAAGCAAGCCTCTTTTATGTAATAAATCTTTGAAAGACTATTCCAGTAGAAATTTGAAAGAAAAGGCGTGGAATGAAGTTGGTGAAAATGTCATTCCCGACTGGGAAGATTTGTCTGAAGAAACTAAAGGGCTCGAAGATGAGTAAATATTTTGCTCTCTCTGTCTGTCTCTCACCCATTCACTCCCCCCCCCTCTCTTTCTTTTTCTCTCTCTTTGTCTCTCTCAGTATTATCGCCCATTCCTCCCTGCTTCTCTCTCAATCATCCAAATAAGTTTATAACAGTTAATCGTAAAAGAAAACTTCTAGATATTTTTGATTTTTTAAAAAGAATTTATTCGTAAGTAACAAAGCCAGAATATATATTTTATTGGCGTATTTAAAAAAAAAAAATATTGGTATTTTCTGAAATTAAGGATATTAGTGATGCTGGAACATACGTACGGTCCGACATATAAAAAAAAACTACAATGTACATAATAATAAATCCGAACAAAGGAAACAAACTGATAATGTTAAAAAGATAACGATTCGTGCTTGGTGGTGATGGTGGCGATGACGGTTGTGGTGTTGGTGTTTATGGTAGCAATCAGAAGAGAATTAAAACTTTCTTTGCTCATTCTGTAATATGCGAAAAACATTTTGGGATAATCTCGAAGATCCTGATAAAGGCTATAAAACTGCCCTTTGAGTAATCGTTGACTTATGATAGGATGAACTCAAAACTTCTTTCGATGTTTCTTTTTCCGAATGGAAAATATCAAAGCAAAAACACAAGCAACCTCTGTTGCGTCCATGTTTGCAATGAAAAAAAATGTACTACGATTGAAAAAAAATTGATCAACTGTTGAATCATGGTGAGGTAGGGCTCAGAGTACCTCAACTCAACAACATAGTTTCAACTATTCAATTCATCAACTAAAAAGTTGTAGTGCGGTACTAGCCTAAAGCTGAGACGGAAATGAGGAGAATAGTACAAACGACTGATTTTCCAGGCGACAATCCTGACATGTTTATAGATGCTTATTCCCTTACTATCCTAAAAAAAGACAAAACAATACAAACAAGACAAAAATACAAATGTGTCTAAAGTCTAGTTTCATGGTTACATAGGAGATGGAGTTTAAAAAAATAAACAGCCAAACAAACAACAACAAAACAAAACAAAGAACACACACACAAACGAACGAACAAGACAACATACACACACACACACACACAAAAAAAAAACCAACAACAACACACACACACACACACACACATACAAAAAGTTCCAGTTTTTCTCAAAACTTTAATCTGCTCATTTTGGTCCTGTTTGTATTTCCACTTCTCATCAGTTATATATTTCAGTTAATTGATGTTAATAACATACAGCAATAGTCAGGTATTTTGTGAGTGTACAGGCTTCCTCGTTCTGCGTGTAAAATTAATCCAGTAGGCATTAACTCCAGGTATTGTCCAGACTACTTTGAGATTAGTTATTACCTGCCCTCGCCAATCTGTGAAATGGGAAACTGTAAAAAAATTATATTGACTCTATCACAGAGCTGATTGATCAACAAGAATGAGATCTTTCTAACCCTATCATCAAGGAACACATTGTTTGGATAATCCTGGTTGGCCCTACAAAATATAATTTTTGTTGTTGTCGTTGTGATTATCATTGGTTTCATCGTTGTTATTTGCCTCATTGTTTTACTTTCTACCATTTTTTTTCTTCTTCTACGTTTTCATCTTCACCTTGCACTTATCATTTTCTCTGCTTGCTGTTATAGTATAGTAAAATTGTTGTTTGCAAATTCATGAGACATTACATGTATACACATACCATCAAGGGAAAAAATACAGTCGGTGAGCTTACACTGAGTAAAAAGTTCATGATAAAACAAGTTGACAATAGTACATGTACTTATATGCAGATAGCCGGGCACTATGCGATAGTGTTTAAATACCACCTCAACATGTTGCATTTTTTTTGTTTAGGCCTTCGCATAATTCAGTTAGATAGATAACCTTAGAATTCTGTCTGCACGGGGCCGGTCTACTTAATATTGTGAACCACCGCTCTTCGATGGACATCAAGTACAAGTTAATGAAAATAAGATACAAACATTAGGTAATTAGATTCGATTGGATTTAACTATAAAAAGAAAATATCCTCATATGTAAAAATTCAGGGTAAATTGATAACTGACACTTCATGTTATTGTATATATACATTTAACATGTTCTCACCCATACGCATACATAAACTGAAAATTTCACTCATTCAACTAAGATGTCACAAATAGTACTAGATGAATAGAACAAGGTAGACTCGGAAAACACGGCTGCAGATTGATACTGATGGCAAAATCGAATGTCTGTAGGCATATAGCATAGGCTCACTTCTTTCAGGAATACGTGTATTTCAGGTTCTGACATAATGAGTGCATAGAGCCATCACAGATGATATTATACTAAGCTTATTATAGTGTGACATAGGACTCCTGACAAGGGTCTTGTTATTACAATGTAGGCAAATTTTCGGCCCACCGGCAAAAGGATTTTGTGGGAATTTTTCTTATACGTCCAGTAAAAAGTGTGATCAGAAAGTAATGAGGCAGCGACGAAAGAGTGAGTAAGAAGAGCCGCGTTCAGTTACACTGATCGTAAATACTCACGCGGGACAGGTATACTCCAGAATTCAGGTCGAGAGTCGATTTCTCTCGGGAGCTGGAAAGGTCAAGTCGGGTACTGGACTCAATTAAACAGCTCATATAAAGGAAAGAAGAAAGAAAGAAAGAAAGAAAGAAAGAAAGAAAGAAAGAAAGAAAAGAGAGAGAGAGAGAGAAAAGGGATTCCGGAAACATGGAGGATGGAAGGTTTAGAATAGAGAGAGAGGAACGGGCGGAGAAAATATATTTTTGGTGTAAAGGCGGAGGTGTAAAGTGGTGTCGAGGCTGCCAGTCCGTCCCCAGATTTTTAAGTAAGGGGTTGGGGGAACGTGTTCTGAAATGAGAGTTTTGCTAAACAAACAACAAGCAAACACAAAATAAAGACAAAAATAAAACAAAACACCACCACCACCAGCAAAAAATGATTTACCGATGTTTTTTGGATTCTTATAAAAGTTCTGTCTTGTCTGAAAATAATAATAGTATCGAATAGTATAAATTATAATGCCCACTATAACGTGCCAGCCAATATTGACTCGTTTGGGTTGCTGCCACTTGATGTATTGTTTTTTTTTTAAGCCTTTCAATCCTTAGAGATAGGATTATCTCGGCTTTTAGAAGCTGCCAATTTGTGCTGAGAAATTTTGTGGGTAGAAATTTGGAATTTGTAAATTTTTGCCCGGACAGCGGCACTCAGGCCTACTCTTCCATCGATTTTGAACTGCCAAGGGTTCTTTAACGTGCGTAACATACACACGGGACCTCTGAAATATATTCGCCCTTATCCAAGAAGGCTAGACGTCGGGCTTCCCTACCCACAGGGACCGTTGAGTCACTGAAAAAAAAATTGGGTTTTCGAACTTCGTGTCCTGTCATCCCCGGATGCAGAACCCGCGAGTCGATCCCGGCCTGTTTTCTCCATGAGCAGACGCCATACCACAGAGCCACTGCGTCCCGGCCCCGACAGGATTACAACAACGGCTGAGATAGTCTTATCTGCCAGAACTGAAAAGCTTAGAGGAACTTACCTCAAGGATGGGTCGGGATCCCTCTAAAGGTCAAGAAGCCTTGTCGGGAGAAGGGGGAGGGGCATATGTTTCCTAGAAGTGGCTTGGGATAAAAGTAAGCTTAATTTCAACTTGTCAGTTACACTTTTAATGGTAATATAGATTTGTTTTAGTTTTGTTTCAGTACATCAGCAACAACAACAACATCAGTCAACAACAACAACAAAACAACAACAACAACAACAACAACATCAACAACAACAAAACAACAACGACGACGACGACAACAACAACAATAACATGAGCGGTTCAGTGTCGTTGTGTGGCATTAGTGTGCTACTAAATAGATACAGGAGTCTTGAATATCTTTTATTTTTTTTGTTGGTAATATTTCTTTCCCTCGCCATCACAGAAAATAAAGGTAAATCACGCTGCTAATAGCAGGGGGTCGCCTGAGTTTCAAACTTTTGGGGTAAGGGATCGCAAATGTAAAGACTGTTGGGAAGCACCACTGATCTAATGGCAGCAGCTGTGAGATTGAGCTTGGATTACATGCACATGACTTTGCTATTTTGGGGCCGAAAAATTAGCGCGTCAAACGGTGATGTGAGGCACAGGGTCATTGAACGACATTTACAGGCGGAGTGGAATATTTATAGATTTGTTCCGAGCAAGCGAAAGGTTGGAAATACCGGCGTCTATTTTTAGCAGGGGGTACAAACACTCCAAACTATTCACAAATTTGACTCACTTTTCGGTTTGACCCTGTTACGGTGTGGAGGAAATGTGTCACTGAAAGTCGTCACTGTGAGCCTATTGAACCTAGATGGCCTCCAAATAATAGCAGTATTGAGTAGTGTTAATAATTTAATGACGTAAGAAAAAGTATGACGTATTTCCGGTGTCGAGTTTTTCCTGAAGTTTTGCGTTCAACACTAGTGTTGTGGGATTTCGTGGTGTTTATTTTCAGTAGGGGGTACAAAAACTCCGCCAGAGATTTCCAGATCTGTGCTTAGTCGAATATGAACTATTGGGAAACATGTAAACACCGTATTGGAGGTCCCTTTTTTTCTCCTCTGTCATCCCCTCTCTCCTCTAACCCTTTAACCCTCCACATACTTTGGCATCACCGGTTTTCCTGGAACCGGCTAGGGAACAGAGCAGAATAGTCAGGCCTTGCACACAAATTTTGGTCGGACATCATAGGGGGTAACTGTTCTGTTGTCTATGAAGCTGGGTAGGGCAATCTTGGAGGGAGGGGTTGGGGGGGGGGGTGAAGGGAGGCTTTTTAATTTCTTCATGTCCTCCCTGCGGTACATAAGAAGGTTCCCTACTCCCATCTGCAGGAGGGATAAGCCAGCCATCGGCGGGGTGTCTCCCATGGAGTGCCATCCTCAACATTCCAGGGGAGACATCTTTTCTCTCTCTCTCTCTTCTTTGCTCCTGTCTTCTGTCCCGCTTTCTTTCCTCTATTCTTCTTGAAGTGTAAACGTATCTTACCGTGTTTGACACAATATAGCCGTGATCGTGCTGATGTGTCGTTAAACCTCAACACAAACA
>JBCAUA010726996.1:0-15178 GCA_038406235.1 Peronia verruculata | reverse complement strand
TTGGGTTTTTCTCCATCGTCTCTCTGCTTTACGCCGTTGTTGCTTGGCCTCTTTGATGCGGAGTGTGTACCATGGGGAACAGCAGCATAAAATGACAAAGTAATATTAAAGAGGTGGACAAACACACAGATGAACGACAAACCTCTTCCTTCATTTTGGTGACCAAATACTCCACTTGCTGCATCAGTGTCTCCAGTTTTTGCTCCTTACTGTCTTCCTCCTGCATCAGGCTCAAGGCTCGGTTCAGTGGGAAAAAATCAAAGTTGTTTTTCTTCAACTGAAATAGGATTACTGATAAGACATCACTGCTTTTGGCAAACACAATATACTGATGTATTGCAATAGTGACACTGTTATCTCTTGAAAAGTCAACAAGTTAACAGTCAACTCTTCAGTTACAATTGACTTTCTTAGTTTTGGTCACCCTTACTAAACATCATTTATACAAGACATCAGGAATGAATTAAATTGTGTAGCATCCAGTTGTTCCGTGTAAAGCAATATAATGTACATTTCTGTCAGTCTCATCTTTATGTCTGATATTCACAGGTTTACACAAATCTAACAAAACATTTAAAATCACAAATAAATTTTATTTTTTTATAGTTAAGATATCTTCCAATTTCATGCAAAGATTGAGAGCTGACTCAATTACAAAGTCAAAATCAATTATGAGTGAGTTAAAAAAACAAACGAAAAAAAACCCAACAACAATGTGATGAATACACACCAGGTTGCTGACGTAAAGTTCTAGAGCTGAGTAATCATTGGGTCTGGTCTCATCCAAATGAATAAAGAAGAAAAGATAAGCCCATTGGTTGTGCTCTTGTCTGACATGTTTGTCAAAGCCCTGGGGATGACAGCAAGCACATTAAGAACAGGTTTGTGTGGAGACTTTTACAGCTTGTTGAACTATGCATGCTTTTGAGTGATTCTTTCAAATTTGTTTCTCCCTCACTTCTATTATCTTATGCTAAACATTATAAAATAAAACATTATATTACTTTACTACAACACAAAACGATGCCTCCAAAAGAATGTGAGATGCAGGGCTGGGCTACAGAGAAATTGTGCCACTGGATGTGAATAAGTTTTTATTTTCTAGTGATTAAAATGTTTACTAAATCCTATGCTCTCCGAATGGATTCAGGATCAATTTGTCCTAATGATCAACTCTAACAACACAATCACTTAGAAAAACACACAAAGCAACAGTGGTTCTGAACATTTTACAATTTTTGAAGACTTACAGTGTAACAATAAACTATTATCTCCACAATTTTACTGTAAATGCTCATAAAATTTTTTTTGTAAAAATACAAAAAGTAAAATTTTACGAAGTCAGTGTAATTCACAAGCGTTTATATACTTATTTTTACTTTCTTACCCCTGTGTTTTATTTTGCTACCATGTACTGATGTAGTACTTGTGAACACAAATACAAAATACATATCTTACCCCAGCTTGTCTCTCAAAGTCATAGCTTTCCCGGCTGCAGATAAAGCACGTCGTCTTCATGTCATTGTCAATTTGCCACTGTGACAGACAAAGTAAAATTCAAAACTATTACAAATTTATGCTCAGACTAAAGACATGCCCAATCTGGAGATTATCAGGCAGCCATGATAGCCAGTCAATCTGTGATTGTTTGAAATGTAACCATTTTATCTTGGTAATCTCATTATGAGGGAGACAATTATAAAAGAAAGAAGCAATTATGACTGAGAAATGCTACACATGACTGGCATTGATTTTTCTAACCAGAAATTCTTCATTAAGCAATGCTGTATCAGGATTCATGTACAAATACACAACTTGACATTGATCTTGATCAGCCTAGATGACCTGGCTCTGTTTCTTCCCCTTATTTCACCTATGTTTCTTGACAATCAGAAAATGAAGGTACATATGTGTCTACACAACATTACAAATCTGTTTTGCACCTTGGAATCTCTCAGTTCAGAGAATGTGTCCACGATGATACCAAAGATGATGTTGAGGCCAATAGTGGTGATCAGGATAAAGAAGATCACATCAAACACTGCAATGTACAGTGTCCTCTCATAGCTCTGGTTGTTCAACTCTTGTTCAAATGTCTGGAGGAGAAAAAAATTATGTGACAAATCAGAGATGACATGGCTTGTTACAATCAAGATATGATGCTTGCATGGTTAACAAGGACATAAATAAAACATTTGAGTTCCCATAAATGCACTGAAATGAAACACACCATTTTCTCTGAAATGATATCAGAAGAATTCAAGGTTGTCATTTGGCACCAAACCATTCATAATAAATTGATTTCAAATATTGACAAATGAAGTGTTTGTTACAGGTCTGCAAAAATTATTTGAGTCGCTCTTTATGTAATGCAGATTCAACCCATCATAAATTTTCAATATATATTTCAATATTTTTACTAGCTCCTAGCATTAAATGTACTGAAATTAGCCAAACTTTGGCCATGAAGTATCTCTGGCTATAGGAATCACTTACTGTATACATTCCTTCCACGATGCCGTGGTGTATCAAGGTTGTAAAGCATTCATAGGAAGTTCTGCACTGACGTCCACTGTCTGGATCCAACAGATCTCGGTAAAATGCAAAGGCCACAAGGGAAAACATGAAGGTTATGGCAAGACCCAAGATAGCCACCAGGATCAGCGAGACACCTGCGGTTAGGGAAGAGAACTCATAGAATTATATTCTATTGCAAATCCAGCTGTAACAACTATTTTCTTCACAATTGGCCAACTGAAAGAAACTTCATGAGTGATACAATTTATATTAAACTGATCTGATGAAAATTAACAACATTTAGAAAACAAAAGAAAAAATTATACAAATCCTGTAGATTGCCGTTTCAAGTTACATGTTTCATAATAAATATATTTCACTTCTCCATAAATTTTTGCTTGAATCCTATATGCAAACATAATGCATATTTGATAAAAAGGAACTAACTTGGTGCTCTATAATTTCTCTCATAGACAAACTACGAATACTTTGAAGCATTTGGTGCAAGGGCTACCATAATGAGGATATACCATGAGATGCTATATGTCTGCCTTCTAACACTTTTCTTCTTTTCTTTTCATGTTTTTCCATTTAACTGATTGCACAAAAGTTGTAAACTTTCCTGTACAATTGACAGCATACAAACACAGAGACAGAGCCAAAAAGATGCACTATAACCAATGATTCCAGCTAACCATTTCTGGTAACTGCCTGTATGACTCTCTTCAGCAGTTGATTCATCAAAGCCATATGAAGCAGATGGAAGGAGAAAAAATAACCATAGAAGATGGTGCCAAGAACAGAGAACACCAGGAAACTCTGAAAAATATTAATGTGCAAAAAAAAAAAAAAGCAGGTAAAGCATAAATGAACCATCATTCATTACATTATCTCCATGCAGAATTGATTTGATTGCTCAGTTTTAAAAAAACTATATAGGCTTTGTCTGATTTTTTTTCACTCTCGAACACGTTTGTGTGATAAAACTCTAAACCATACCATGTTGTATATTATACAATTACATCTTGCTTTAATCCTTGCTTCCTCACTGCAGCAATCTCATGAATAATTTGACCCCAATAATGTATGGAATTCCCAAAGATTTATTCCAAGTAATTCATCATTTCCGAAGAACAAGCTTTTTGCAATACATTTCAGGGCCTCGCATTTATCATTGTATTTCATATGAAAGGTTGCATTCTGATGCTGACAAAGAAATCACACTAGAGATCATGAGAGCAACAGAGGCAACAAAAAACACACACACAAATGTCACGCTAAAATCTTGAAAAATATTCATTCTAGAAAGTTTATATTCACAAAGAGTCAGTTTCTGACAACAGATTTAAGGACCAGGAATTTCATGATTGCTTATTAACGATTTTTACTCTAATTATGACAAAGAAATTTCACTAACTATCATGGATGAGATGAGCAAAACCAACGAAAAAATTCCAAAAAGAACTCACGATATAGTAGAAAGTGGTCACACTAAAAAACTTGACTTCTAAGTGCTCAATTTTGTTTTCCTCATCTTCATCGTCACTGTCATCCGTTTTCACACACAGAAGGCAATTCCTGAATGATAGTTACCACATCTTTCAGTACAAATAATGAACATTTGTTTCTGGGAGCGAGTCATTGCAATAATGGTCCTTTATGACATTGAAAGTGATGAACAAGAGCAAGGATGCTTGACAAAGGAATTGCAAACTGAACAAGAGACAATATGGTAGAAACAAATATAGTAATGATACTAACAGACGGAACTTATAATGAATTAATTGAATGTAGTGAAAGCTCTGAGCACTATAGAATGAACTATTACCCTGACAAATCTAAGAGAAACTCTCATGTACGGTCTCAACTTTTTGGAAAGCAAACAAAGAAGCTGTTTGTTAGGCAATATACAAGGTACTTATTTCAACTTGCACGAAGTCAGGAAATATGTATAAATTGTCTCTCTTAAGGGCAAAAGATGGCAACACCATCAGGATACAAACGCAGCCACATCTGATACTGAATCTGGCAGTCTAACCATTAGTCACTGACACCACACATACGACAATATCAGGTTCGAAATGTACATTGTGGAGAATCATGATAAACTGCCTGTGCACAAATATTCATGTAAGTCTAAGTGTGTCTCACTTGAAAGTTTTCTGTCTTTATTCATCTGAAAATCTACTTGTCTCATTTTTCACAAGTTCATCCTTATAAGCAATGGTTAGATCTAAGACTAAATCGGAGTAACTTGTAATAGGAATTGGATGGATAGGAATGGGAAGAGGCCAACATTCTTATCTTTGTCATTAAGTCAAAAAGCTAGATCTACTTACGCAAAAAATGCTTTGAGAGCCTTCAGTTTTGGAAAGGATGGATGATTAGAGAGGAAATAACTGATGAATATGAAGAGAGACAGTAAGTTATGAATTCCTCCTAAAATCCAGATCATTGCTTGGGCTCCACTGTACTTGCTCATGTCAGGCACAGGGCTGGAACATGAAGAATATTCTGGTCAATGGTAATATCACTGGATAGCACAATCAACAACAACAACAACAACAAAAAATCATTTCCAAACTATTATGAAAGTGAAACTACAAATATATTCTCTTGCATCACTGCAGAATATCAATGATGACTCATAAAAAATATATCAGCAGTTCATTAGCTCAGCTCTCTGTTGCTCTATCTCCATTTTTCGCAGTTTGAGAAAATGGATGTTTTATGTTTAGCAACTGTTTTTGCACATAGGAAATAGGATATTCAAAATCTACCTGTTTTGCCAATTGATCGGTGAAATAATTACATTATATGGTAGGTTTACTATCCCTCTTTCATATTAAATAAGAACCTCCAACTACTCAAAAGTGGCAATGGAGCAACAACAAAGAACTGACTTGCGCTGCTGCCATGGGCTAAAACTAGTCAGTAATCCATGAAATAAGACATATAACTTTAAAATGATATTGATTTCACACGATCACCACCTAAAAATATGTTACCAGATCTTATATATCAAAATCTACAAAGACCAAACACATATAGATATGATGCAGTCCACTTAAAGTCTATTTGTTTAAAGTAAATTTTAGCTTGATGTTAATCCCCCCTAGCAATCCTATTATTTTTTTCTTGTACCTTTCTATTGACTAAGTTTGAAATCAACAATTTCTTTTGGTCCTTTTACAAAACTTGCCTGTAATTTAATCTTCTTTCTGATTCATTTTTTTTCTTTCTGAAATTTAAATATCTGAACAAATTCTAAAATTGCATGTCACAAATTGCATGGGACTGGTGTGAGCTAAAAGAAGAGAGGGAGAGGGAGACAGCAAATGTGATGACAGGTAGCAAATACAGGTAAAAAAGATCATAGCGGAAGGTAAAAAGAAAAAAAAAAAAAGAAGATCTCGAAGACACAAGCAAAGGAAGAGAGCTGGACAGAAAAAAAAAAGAGCTGACTGTGCACAAGTGGAGAAGATGATAAAAATGGTGAGATAAAGAGTCAATAAACAGATAGAGAGATGGGTCAATAGGAAAAAAAAAAAAAAAACCAGAGAAAGAGAAATGCAAAGAAAAGTAAGAGTAACAATGAAAAAAAAAAACAGGCAAAGCAAATAAAAACTTCAGCACTTTACTGTTTCGTCAAGTTAGACAAGTAATTATATGAAAGTTCAGCTGATCTCAAAAAATAAACAGCACTGACAACCACACAGAATTTTCTGACTTACTCTGACGAGCTTGTCGGAGCTTCCCACGAGACCAAGATGACCAGGCAAATGGCCAATGTCAGCAGCAGCACAGCAGGATTCAACCACCACCTGGAGCAGATGCAGAGATAGAGAGAGAGAGAGAGAGTCAGTCCATGGACTACTGAATATAGAGTCCTCAATGTTCAACAAGAAATCATGCAAGGTTTCAAAGCTTTACAATCTAGGCTACAGATAGTTCATTCAAACCTAAGCTGAATTTTGCTTTCTTTGTGTCTAAATAACAACCCAAACGAACCCTGCCAAACTACAGTGGTATTGGAAACTCACAGCCAGATATATGTATATAATATGAAATCTAGGGAAACCATCATGCCTACACAATCAACTGAAAATTTTGAAATTTGTCTATTTATACAAGAAATGCTACTTTGAAAAATAAACTAAAATGTCAATTTATCATGTAATAAAGTATTACTAAATCAATCTGAAGGAATAGATAGAGAAAACAGCAAAGTCTTAGCTTCCAGATATGGCTGAGAATTATTAACTTCAACATGTATTCATGACATCCTCAGACTAAGTACAGCCAAAAATAGAGGTAAACAAAAAAAAAACAAAAAAAAAACAACAACAGATGAATGAAAGACATGCTGAGTGGCTAATTGTGATGCTTTCAGAGTGCCCGTTCCTATAGTCTAAACTAGCTTAACATTCAGTAACATAACATTGAGTGCACAGGTGCAATTAAGATTGTTCTTGTGAGCTTTCCATGAAAAGGAGTATGTACATGTAGTGCATGGACATATTAAATTAGAACTATAAGTTCAGTTTAAGAAACCCCTAGCTTTAGAGTTGTCAATGTAAGGGCTAACTGTCTTGCGCCCAGGGCAATGAGTCGGAAGTCATGGCGGGTGATTTTGACCCACGGCTATTTCTAACTATTTTCCAACTCAGGTACCAAATCAATTTCTTTTCATATTTTCCAAAACAAAAGTTAATCTTTCTCTAAAATGAAAAAAAAAAAAAAATCTTGGTATTAATTTTGGTATATGAGTCAGAAAATAGGTGAAAACATCGGTAACTTGAGATCACCCAGTGCAACTTCTGACTCATTTGCCCTGGGCGCAAGACAATTGAACATGACTACATGTAAAGAAACTGTGACTTTGACATCACTTCCTGTTATATCCAGAGACACAGTTTTAAAAACATTCTTTTACATTCTGGTGCTCTCTCCAACGAAAGTTTCAGTCTTAACATGAACTCTTGCTGCACTATATTATATAAAAGGACATAAAATGACAATGCAGTCATAACCATATTGATGATGCAATACAACGATAAAAATCAAACAAGTAGTATACAAAAGGAGCCGAAAAATCAGAGGAGGTACACCAGCCCAACTAACCCTCCATTGCCCATATGGAGCCTTCCAGCACGTCTTTCATTGTATATACCCAGCAAGAGAGAGCACTGAACTCCCTCCTCCGGTTTTTCTGCTATTTTGTATACTACTTAACAAAGAAATAAAATGGACAGACAAACAAACAATTTACCATGACTGCACAAAGAACCTGGCCAGAGGATTGGCATGGATTTTCCTCTGGTACTTTATGTCATCAATAATACAAGTTGACCAGTCCATGAAATCTCTGAGTTTGTTACTAGGGCTGGATCTGTCCACTTCATATTTAAATTTCTCCTTGATTTCTTCTCTCAACACATTCTGAGGACAGAACATATCCCTAGATATATCATCAGGCTCTGCCACAAAGACTTCTTTGGAAAAAAGTTGATTTCTAGATATAGACTACAAACAGACAAACATTAATGAGTGTTCAACTAGACAGACTGCAACCAGCCATTTAGCAGCCTGATTTTTTTGTGAAGAGAACTTGCGAATGATCCAAAGAGTGATGAAACTTGTTATAAAAATAGCAAAAAGCAAGATTTCGTATCTTCTCTAGTTGTCTTTCATACTTTAGCTCATACCACCCAAACTTCTCTCCTCCTAATTCATCTTAGCAACTGATTTGAAAAATACCAACAATAAAAACCTCAAGTCCTGTGGAAGTTTACCTTGTCTTTGACCTGGAAATAGATCTTCTGCAGAACATCATCCTTGACAATTTCAATGGACAGAGTGTTGTTCTTGAAAAATTCCCAGGCTGCATCATCTTCAGGAGTTTTCACAAAGCCTGATGAACAATGGTAACATAAGATAACATATATATTTCACAGTTACTTCATCACTGAATTAAAAGCACATTATTTTTTTCTTCAAACTGAGCTTGGTGCAGTTTGGCATATACATGTATGCACAGTGAGCTGGATAAGCTCACAGTTTGATACAAAGTTCTTTCTTTTTCAGATTACATATATATATAAACTCAAGTGATATTCAACCAGACCAAAGGTCTAATTTCTGATGACAATTGAAAATTATATGATGTCTCCACACGTCTAGAAAAGTCACAGTCAGCACATCCTCTTTCATCACTGATAAAACAAAACAAAGTTCAAAATGGGCAGGTCATGTGAGAAGACAACTGATGGACTCGACAAGTGACAGACTAAAGTCAAAGAGACATAAAACAATCCAGGGAAAACCAGTATAGAATAAGGAGAGATGACCTGGAGCAGCAGTTTGGTACTACCGGGGCCAGAACTGCACAGAGCAGAGAAGACTAGAGTAGGCAAACCAAGGGGACAGAAAAACAAAAAACAAACAAACAAACAAACAAATTATCTGAAATAATGTTTATAGCTATGCCACTAAATATCTGCACTTGGTAGTTGGAACTCTAACACATTTCAATTATCAAATGTGTACAAAGCAAATGTCTTGGATGTCAGTCTGAGTGTCATTCACATTACTGTTAACCACCCAAGATTACTCTCACCACAGTAAACTGTACCCCTGGGACTGGAACATGGCATACTTTCTGGTATAAACACCACATTCCACTGAAGAAGTGGTTCCTTATTTTGTACAGGAGACTCTCATAACAGATAAGCTAAATATCATACTACTTGAAAAAGTATACCCACAGGACAAAATTAGAAGAAGTAGGCTTTTCATCATATACATATATACATCTCCACAGGGTCTCCCCTTCCCCTCCTATTCTTGCCCTGATATGCTGTCTAGTTGGAAACTTGTATAACTAGTGAAACAAGACAAAGGACAAACTTACTCTCTTTGGTGAGATGAGACAGCAGATCCATCTTACGACACAGAATGTGATAGTAGACAAAGCCGACGTCAGCAATGTTGTCATACAAGGGGTCTCTCTCAGACTTGGTCTGGTGATGGAGCACAAAACACAAAAAGTTATTAAAGTGCTGCTCCAGGACATCTCTCCATCTTCTTGCTGGTTATTCCCTGGGTTGTTATTTAATCAAAAAGAAATCTGTAGGGAATCACTCACAGCCTACACAACAAACTCTCTTCTCACTTCTCTCACATATGAAACAGCTAGTTTATTATCTCTCTTCTACAAGATTTACATAAATCAGATTTATTAAAAAATACAACTGATGTTTCATGGCACTCCAGTTCCCGAGAGCTATCAGATAGTGCCATTAAGAAGGAAAATAACGCTAACATAATTGTGTACTACTTCAATAGAATCCAGATGGCATACTCATCAAATGATTAGTGCTAAGACAGTTTCTTTTTCCCCCCACCAGTATCTTAACGTGCTAAATAGGAGAGGCCATTGTCATAGAGGAGTGCCAATGAATATAATGGATAAATTTGACAAGAACCGTACATTACAGGCTACTTTTAGCACATCATTCAGGCACAGTATTTCAATAGCTGAGAGAACTGACAGCATTATTTTCTTCAACATCTGAACAATGTTTGGTCTACTCACTAAGATAAAGATATATACCTGCCTCTTATCATGCAAGAAGACAAACACAGCATTCTTGGGAATGTTTATTTTTTCAAGGAAATACTAAAAAATCAAAGTCTGTGAATCTGCTTCAGTATTAGAAGCAAAGGTAAAGGACACACTTGAAGAACAATTTCAAATTCTCTCTATGAACAATTTGGCTCAAAAATCATCTTAAACTCTAATTTTGGCATTAAATTTGAGGAATGATGAACTATGCAAGGAGATCATCAGACTGATGATTTAAAAACTTTACTGACATTTGCTATGAAAACAATGCTTCTAAAAATATAAAGAATCCAAAGAGAAAACACAAATCCAAATAATGCAAAATTTGCTACCAAAATAACATAAGTTGTGGAATGCAGAAGATCAAAATATGTATGTTAAAAAACTAGCTGAAGTTTAAATTTATTAATTTTTTTGTTCAACCTATATTTTGTGAGATAGATCTAATGGATTTAGACAGCTCCAGCTAATGAAGATGTATTTACCTTGTCACAAACAACCATTGTGTGCCCATGCTCTGACATTCTGATAGAATGTGACAACTCGGTAAGATAGCATTACCAGTCTAATACAAGTTTCCCCAGACCACAAGTTCTTTTTTTCAGGGAGGGGAGGAGGGGGGAGGGGGGGGGGCAAGGAGGTGGAAGGAGAAGAAATAGGGTGGGGTGGGGAAATCATGTGATGACATGACAACTCAGGGAGCACTGACACTGCCAACCACTTGTCTGCATTATGTTCACGGTTAAAATTCCTCTGATTTATGTCACGTTTGAACACTGCACATGCTAGCTGTCAACATACAAATGCCGTATTCTGCACTCGCATCACTGAGCAATAAACTGCACTGAGAACTTAGTAATCTGTCTTCTTAGACTTGCAATTATAACATTGATGTGCTTAATTTCAGTTGAACAAAAGTTTTCATTTTTTTTCTATAAACTGACTTTCACATTCAATATAAAGTCAAATAAATCCTAGCTTGAGTTCACTGGTGTGTGGATCAGTTTTAATAACGCTGGATAATGATACATTGTTTATTTCAATGTTAAACCATTGAAAAATAAAAAGATGCACCATGACAGTTGGAAGGTGAGGGCAAGGCTGAGCAAGGCCATGGAAATATTCACCAAATGAAGAAATATATGACAGAGATAAAACAGCACAAAATGAACTAAAAGTAACATCCAACAGACAAAGCTAGGAGTGGTGAGAGTTGGTACCAATTATTACTGCCATGTCACTTATGTAACAACAGGGAGAAGTTTTATCTCACAATCAGGGTGACAAGTGACTAAATCTTTCTTCTTCTCTTGTTTTTATAAATACAGTCTACTGCATTTGAGTTGATCTTCTGAAGAGATGGATTTTTTTCTTCGGAATAAGCACGGACGTAACTTAAATTTTATGAAAATAAAATGGATGTTTTGCCCTCAACAAACGCCTTGTAATGCATATGTTGATTTGAATTTCACCTCAGATCATTCAATACTATACAGAAATAATAACAGACTTATAAGTTGAAGCCGGTCATGCATGCTCAACCTGGGATTTGCACAGTTGAAGGTTGGGCAGGGATTCAGATTTAAAAAAAGAAAAAAAAAAGCATGATACGTGAAAGTGAAAGTTTCACAAATCTTACTTCCTGAACCAACTAGGCATGGAAAATTCTAGTGCACTCTGAAATCCAAAACCATCTTTAGTTCTCATAAGTTAGAATTTTAATTTCATCCAGAAACTGGCAATCGCCTCATTAGTAGACATTTTGGGAAGACAGACATGTGTCAAACTTTGACACCGAGGACAGAACTGTGTGAGGAGGGGGACGGGGAGGGGAAGTAGCCTTATAATACTAGCATTCATGTGATATAAAAAGAGTGGCTACCGAAAGTGCACCTGGCACTGTGAAATCCAAGTTGGACCGTTCAAAGCCCACCCCAATACTTCTGTTGAACTATGGATGTGTTCATCTTTTTTCCACTCCCCCAATGACATCAACTCAAGTGTAATTGACTCTATGTAGGCATCGACACAAACTATTATATGTTTCATCTTTGACCTTTCTGTCGTAGAACAGACATTCTATATCTTTTCTACGTGTACTGTTTACTTTGATTTTAAGACACTGTGTCTTGGATTCCGTAAAATATGAAATCTTATGATCTGCATAAGAGGCTCTTTTTTTTTATCCGTTTTAGAGAAGGAAAGAGGAGAAGTGGGGTCAGAGAGATGAAGGGTGTGCAGTGTTCCCTTCTTGTCATAGTTCTTAGTAATCAGAAAGCCTTGCTAGTCAAAAACACATCTTTTGGGTAAGTTTTACAAATATCTTGCGGCCAGAGCAAATGAGTTGGAAGTCGTGCTGAGCAATCACGAGTTATGGCCATTTTTAACTATTTTCCAACTCTGACACCAAAATTTTTATTTTGATCACAAAACGAAGACAATCTTTTTTTAAGCTGAAAAAAAAGTAAATTTTGATATCTGAGTTGGAAAATAGTTAAAAACTGCTATAACTCTTGATTCCCCCATGCGATTTCCGACTCATTTGCACTGGGTGCAAGACAAATGATACAGTTCACTCTAATGGTCCCCATGCTGTATAAATAAATCTCATTGAGATATTCACTTCAAAACCAACTGAATGATAGCAGAGCAGGGGATGATGAATGAAACATTGTAAACTAAAAAAAAAAAAGATATGACAATAAAGCACATAGCAAAAAAAATTCTCATCAGTATTCATATAAAGTGAAGGAAGGTGTCAGTGCTAAGAGAACTGCTCTGACATAGCCATGCACCAATTTAAAAAAATCCCTATTGTTCAGAGGAAAAACTGTGAACATAAATTTTTCTAAGAAAATGGCACACATACAAAGACATTCATTTTTCTTAGTTATACCTTCTCCTGGCATTGCTGCATTGTTAAAGACTAAAAAAAAAAGAAGAGTTTATGTGGTCGTATAATTTTAATTAAACGACTGTCTTTAGACTTATACTAAAAAAAAAAAACAAACAAAAAAAAAAACACATGATACATAACCAATTATCTGACATGCACAGTCTGCAGAGACCATTGATAACACACAGAGGATTATAAGTCTTTCATTTCTTGTTAACTCATTTAAAAACACAAATTAAACTATTGCTGCATAGCATAGAGTTATCATTCTCTGTGCCAGATCAGAAATGACATTACTAAACCACACCTCAAGAGAGAAAATATCATTCATAAATTATATGAATATCTTTTGAATTTATTTTTCACTAATGGACAAGCATGGTAAAAAGACATATGTCTGGAGTTATGATGATGTTAGTGAAATCCATTTTCACATGGCTGCTTTTTGCCACTGGAAGTTTGTTAGTCACAGCCCCAGCACTTATGTCCATTAAGAGTGAAACTGGCCTACCATGATAGTCCTGTATGCTTCAGTCATGACAGCGGTCAAAGTCTCAGAGTCCAGGTATTCCAGCACTTCCTAGGTACCACAATACAAGGAGAACAATATCTTGAGATTATATATATGCCAAATATTTACTTTCAAAATCACAGTATGACAAGAAAAGAAAAAATCTATATCTGTTTAATTAAAAAAGAAAAAAACAATTTAAAAAATCAAGGATTCAGGTTTGACATCTTACAAACTTACATGAATTTGATAAAACCATGGATCAGCGATATTGGAAAGGACAAATTTTAAATGCCTATGTAATGAATTTTACAGACCAGTAGACAGGTGATATAAAAACATATCTGACATGTCAGACAGTATCGGTTTCAATGATCAATGATAAAAGAATAGTCTTACAGTTTGTTACAGATCTTCATGATCAAAGGATGAAATATCAAATGTAGCCTTATGAGGTTTTATCTAAATGATCAGTATGTGATGAGTTGATGTTTTCAAAATTTACATGCCAAGATTTGAATATTTATTTCTTTCCCTTTCCGAGGAACGTGGACATAGATTAAAAAAAAAAAAAAGGTGAGCACAAAATAATATTTCTTGGATTGTAAAGAATCATAAAATATAAACTGAAATGCAGTTTCAAATTTGTAAACATCCCTCAAATCATTGATTAAATGAACTAATGTGCCTCAACACTTGGTGATATGTTTATAACCAAATAGAATAAAAACACTAGGCATCAATGAATATTAACAATACATCACTGAATGTTGGCAGTTTGTGCTGGGTCATTTGATCATAACAGATGAAACTGATAATAAAAACAAAAAGGCAGCAGAAAGTCAACAATGAAAGAAAAACAAACAAACAAACATGCATGAAGGAAGTCTAGCCAGCTAGAGTTATTAAATTCACATGAAGGTCCCTGCTAGAAAGTTCCATTATTGAGACAAGCAAACTCTGAGTTTCCAGCTATTTCTCAAATGGGAAGTTAAATCAACATTATAAGTCTCAAGAGACCAAGTTGGTGAAAGAGTTACTCAGTATATATCTGGTGTGTGATTTTCCTTTCCACTCAATATAGAATATGATCAGGAAATACTTATTCTCTTTTAATTCAACTTCCGTGGCCGCAGCATGATTGAGTTTTATATATAGACAGCCAAATAGGCCAGTGGTGGTCTACTTACACTTTAGCATTAAAACTGGCTACTGTATACCACTCCATGATCTTAATGGTCCTTAATATTGCATTATTCCACATAGATTTTCCTTGAACGTTTAACCTTCAATTGATTTTGTTCTGCAACTGTAAATATGACAAAATTTCTTTGTAGGATTCTCTGCGAGGCAGAGGTTTTCCGTCTTTCACATGTTGAAATAGTACTTTTTCATTTTCTTGGGAGTCCACTTCAGATTAAAGATATTGTTTGAATTTCACCATTGGGACGTATCTCTTATAATCTTCTGGAGGACAAATGTATACTTATCAAAGAAAAAATCAATGGCATCTGTATTTTGAGTGTCAGTTGTGAACCACTGATGCAGTGACATACAGTTGGTCTATGCATTGGATAGACTCTGCCTTAGGCAGTCAGTCTCTGTGCACCAGTGAGGGTATTCAGTT
>JBCAUA010726886.1:0-15178 GCA_038406235.1 Peronia verruculata | reverse complement strand
AAGTCATCTACATACAGGGAACAATTGGTTCCCTGTGCCAGCCGATCTGCGATGGAGTTGATTTTGATGTTAAACAGTGTGGGTGACAGGACGCTTCCCTGCGGAACTCCCTCCTCCTGTTCAAAGGAATCAGAATGAATGTGATCAAAATTAATATGTGATTGAAATTGTGTGTCTGTGTGTGTGTTTATTTGTCTACATATTGGGCAAAGAGAGCTGAGTGTGGGTAGGTGTTTGTGTGAGACAAGTGGAGGGAGCCAAGCGTGGAACTGTGTGTCACTCGGACTGGTCTGGGATCAGTTGTACTGACCAGGTGTGTCTCCGCAGGCTTGCCAGCACATGCGAAAAAGGCGAGGAGAGCTGAGTGTGAAACAGCTCTGTGGGTGTGTGGGTGTGTATCCTCTCCAACGCAAGACAAGTGAAGAGAGTCAAGCATCTTCTCATACAGTGATAGGCCCACGGGCTATAATGTGTCGAAACGAATTGTCTCTCTTCTCCCCGCCTCACTTTTTTTTCTTAATCTTCACAATTTATGGCTGTCAGTCAGCCAGAGTTTCTGTAACAAAGTTGCTTTTTTATTGGAAGGAGTTGTTAGCCCACTGCCCAAACCCCCAACCTGGAGGAGCAGCCGTCTCAGTGTCGGGAGACGGAACCTGTGTCTGTCTTTTGCCGCCTTTTACGGTTTTATGCTGACAGCTTAGCAGTAGTGCCATTCTTTGCAATCTCCTAGATGGAGCACCGCAACCTACACAGAGAAATGGGGGATGATTTGAAGAGAGGAGGGCTACAGTGGAAGATGCAGTGAGAAGTGCACAGGATAGGAAAAAGTGGAAGTCTGTTATTCGTGGCCTATACCCTGATACAGGGTGAAAAAGGCGGTGATGATGAGTCAGCCAGAGTGGGTCATTTCCGGAGTTGACTTTAAGTGGTGTCACCTCTGGAGGTCTTGGCATCATCAGAAATAAGACTACTGAAATATAAAGGGGAATAAAACAGGACTGTCAGTACAGGTTGACTATAACCGAGAACTGACTTCAATCGAGTTGACTTCTCATGGGTTCCACTATATGTATTGAACAATTAATAAATTCATAATGGCATAGTTCATCAAATGACCTATTAGATAAACAATTTTTTCTGTAACTCTCAAATGTGCCAACAGTGATTTATCCCTCTATCCTAGGGCAATGACAATATGTACTATTTTCACACCTGACAGTGATGTGAGACATAAAATAAAAGACTTGAGGAGAGAGAGAGAGAGATGCCGGATGCAAGAAGAAATGAATGTGTGTGTGCCTTGCCATAAAGCATGCGACGTTGGAGCGAAAAGCCACTTCGTTCCCAGTCGTAGCCAAATTGGCTAAGGCAATATGTTAAATATTATTTTTATTATAGTGATTTAAATATATTTTATACCCAGCTCTTACTTTGGGAAAGGCGGACCTCGGAAAAAAAATGCTAAGATTAAACTAATAAAGGCTATGAGCCCAATTTTACACTTTGGCTTTTATGTCCAGACGGACATGTTTGTGTGTGAGTTGGGCTCACAGAGACGCTCTGACAACTACAACAGGAAGATAAGGGAGGCAGGACACCACAGGAGACCTAACAACGGAGAAGTGGATGGGCGGGGCTTGTGCTTGCCCTTTACTTCTCTCCCTTTGGCGCGGCCCGCCATGACCGACATGATTACAAAAAGAAGGCTGAGATAACCCCCACAATGGAGGTTGAAAAGCCAGAACCAAAATCCAATCGAGAGAGATAAAAAACAACAAACGACAATGTAGCACCAAAGATTACTTACAACAGCCTAATTAGGTCCCTTTTCTTCACACAAGGGATGTTCAGGAAGCATGGTAAAAAGAAAAAAAAAAATACTCTTCATGCAGTTAAAACAGTTTAATTCTAGGACCACGAATATTGCCAGCCTTCAAATGAATCCAGTTACCTGGCCATGGTATAGAGACGCCTTGGGCTGCAGCAATGGTTGCCAGCATACTTTGTTTTTCCTTTTCCTTTTAATTTTATAAAACCATATAACCCCCCCACACACACACACACACACACACAGGGGATCAATCTAAAATATGGGCAAATAATAAAATGTAAGCCGTTGTATTACACCTAGCTTTTTTGTTAACTGTGAACAATTCCAACAAGGTGGGCTGTTACTGTGCAACCTATTAGTGTTACAGCAATGTCAAACATTAATGTCAAGTCTTATGTTAATTCAAGTTTAATGTTAAGTCAGGCCTATTGTTTGGATGTGAAACTTGAAGCATAACTCAGACTTGGACCAACAAGTTACAAAGTTTTATAAATGGCTGCTTCAGGAAGATCCTGCACATCAGATGGCCAGATACCATTCGGAATGTAGTTCTCTGGGAAAGGACGGGACAGAAACTAGTAGACACAGAGATAGGTCAACGAAGATGGAGGTGGATAGGACACACCCTTAGGAGGCAATGCACTACCAGGCATGAACTTCAATGGAACCCACAGGGACAGACTAATAGGGGCAGGCCACAAATATCCTGGAGAAGACTCATGGAGGATGTTTTGAAGAGAGGAGGGCTATAGTGGAAAGATGCAGTGAGAAGTGCCCAGAATAGGAGAAAGGGGAAGTCTGTTGTTTGCGGCCTTTAGCCTGATACAGGGTGAAAAAGGTGATGATGATGCTGATGATGATGATGAATGTCAAACAGAGCAATCGGATATACTGAGTAACTACATTCATTTTGATTGAAAAGGTAAGTTGTTCTGTGCCTTTGTACACCATGCAATTTCAACTGTCACATGGCTGATACAAAATGCGGAGATTCCAAATGAGCCCATTAGGTGATAGGGAAAAAAAGCCATCCCCGTTCTGATCATCAAAACTGAGAACAATGGGTGGAATAAAGACAGTTGTTCCTTTTTGAATGGTTTGTTAGGAAGTTTAGAGTTATATGAAACTGAGCTTACCAGACAATTCAACCATCTCGTCTGCCACATGTGCCATTTTCACTGCAGGATCATACAAGACTTTCAACAGACACTGGTACCATTTCGGATAACGCACCAACTGATCAAACAAGAAATTGGCTCCCAATGTTTCACCACAGCGGTCTGTCTCTTTCCTGACCATTTCCTGGACAAGACAGGATATGAATACAATGTACACATTCTTCAGTAATAACTTAATCAATTATGTTATGTGATGTGAAATGAGTCCAATATGAATTTTTTGGAGAAGAGAGTTACTGGAGATAGTCAAATGAGGAAGCAAGTGTACTTTACCTTGATGGGACAAATTGTACACGGTCATGATTCTATTAGGCTGAGATAAGTCAGCCAGCACCATAAATCTCCAGGCAAGTCACAACTGAGATGCGACATGATGACATCAGGCTCACATCAAATTTTGAGCATACAGAGTTACTGGTATCACCATGAAAGTTATTCATTTCCCTTTCTTTGTGTGACATTAATTTTGTTCTACTTGATGTGGATGTTGAGATATGCCAATTGAAGACTATGGGGGTGACTTGTTGTAGCATGGACAAAGAAACACCAACCCCACCCCAAGTTGTTTTACCTGGCCATAGCTTATTGCATAAGTATAACGCAAGCATTGTCTCGCCTTCAACCATTAATATTAATGTGTAATCAGAGCTGCCAGGCATTGTTAGGAGTGAATGAACAAACAAAAAAATGGTCATGTGCTCGGCTTAACCATCTTAGGCATACTGCCACATGGTTTTACTCATCATCTATGGGAAAATTATTTCTTTATAAGTAAGATCGGGAGGATCGGCATTTCGAAAATTCAAAGATTCTATTACAAGAAAAAATAGAGAGATAAAAACGGGACTGCATATTGTTTTCTTTATTACTGAAATTTTGCAACATCCGATTTTGTAATATCAGAGTTTCATTGTATTTAAAAAGCCATTTATATGCAATGTACAATGAACCAGTCTTGAGCAGATCCACATCTGATACTTATAGACATAACCCATTCAACCTCAGCCCCTCGGAACTTTTGATACTGAATTCCCAAAGAACAGGACGACAACCCTGCCCATGGGTATTGATAAACTAATCATTGAAGACTTTTTCTTCATGAATTTTCACTGCTCACTCATAAAAAGATTCTGGTACAAGCAGAATAACGCAGTCATAATTTTTTGAAGATCTTCTCATCAATGTTATCACTGGGCTTAGGTTTCTTCAAATTTATCAGTTTCAAAAACCCTCAAAAACAACTTAAACCTGTTGCTATTTAACATTTTATAGTGGAGGAGAACTTGATAGAATGTGAATCATGATCTATTAACCTTAACTGTCCAGGAGCCTTTCTGCTCTAATAGTCATTTACTATACATATATTTTGCATATAAATAACTCTCCAGAGTAATATACATGACAGCAATAATATACTCATATTACATTGTCATTCTAGGTGAACAGTATCACTACGTAACATGAAAAGGATTATATTGGAAACAATGTCATTCTCATTTACGGTTAGCTTCAGATGATCTAATTTGGCGGTTCTCATCTTTCTAATAACATAGCAAAGTGATTGTAGAGAAATAATTATTGGAAAACAACAAAGAGCTTAGTCTAGAAGTAATGAACCATATCATTTGTTTACCAAATCTTGCTTAATCAACACATCAGGGTCATAGCAATGGAAAATATTCAGAACATTCTGTGGGGAGACACACTCAGAGAACATGCGTCTCATTTTCGCAACAACTCTTCGATTACAGGGTTTCATGTCTGGGTGCACCATGTCATCATCTGGTTTAAAAAAAAAAAAAAAAGAAAAAAAAAGATACAGTTAAAATTATGAAAATAAAGTACTGTAGTACAATACAACCTTGCTATATCAACATATTAACTACTATCAAAATTATGAATAATGTCAATATAAGAGAAAGCCATTATAAGAGATAAGGACAACCTAAGCTATAAATAACAGTTGAAGTTATAAATCAATGTTCAGAGCCTTTTTCTTCTTTGGCTCCATGTTCACAAACTCATTGGTCAATGTACAATGTCAACAGAGTAAAGATACAGTGGGACAATTTAATACACCTCAGCAAAACCCATACACACCCGAACTGCAAAGCAACACACCCTGTCCATCAAACCTGTTATCTGAGTCAAGCCTAAGTGCATGCTAACTATAAATCAGCACTGTGTGTCCACCAAAACTATTTTAGCTAGTACCAGCAATAGTAGGTACTAGTAGTCCACCTAGACACATGCTCTTCATGTCATGATAGGGTCTGCAACCATGCATTAGCACTAGTCTTTCATAAGTGAAAAGTATGAATGACAAGCAATCACCTTTGTTTATCTCTATAATGCACTATGTTGGCCAAATCATGACTTTATGATGTATGCACTAAAAATCATCATCATTTCCTTTTTTTGTTGTTTTTCTGCCAAGGGAGGTTTGACATTGATGAGTTGTCTCCCACTGTTCAGGGTTTCCTTCTCATTGATGCCCAGTTCTCTGAGATCTTCCACGACGCAGGCAGCCCAGGTTTTGTTCAGTCTTCCTCTTGGTTTCTACCCCCTACTGCATGATTCATGGCGCTTCTGATTATGTGATGATCTTCTGTCCGCTGCACATGCCCAAACCAGGGCACTCTATCTCTTCTCACTACATATTTCAGGGCTTCAACTTCACACATTCTCCTTAGTTCTTCATTTGTGATCCTGTCTTCCCATTTGATCTTCGTCATATAGCGTAGCATTCCTGATCATGCCTGTACGCCACATTTTAATTAACTGCGTAACATTTTCTTTTTCTTTTGTATTAATTGTAAAACATTTTTTTTGCAGACTCTCTATCGACCGATTGCTTGATATCGGAATATTGTTAGTGGTCAGCATCTCGAGCGTTTATACCAGTTGTTCTCTGCATGGCTTTTGTTTCGTGTAGATTTCATTTTATATTGTACCCCCTGAATAACATTCTCCAACACAGTGGTCCCATTTCAGTTATAAGCACATTTTAGTAGAAAACTCGATAAAAAAAAAAAAATAAGAAATGGGATCTTCAAATCATAGCATTTCTATAGTTGACTTAGATATTATTCCAGCTCCATATGACAAGACAATCAGACCTGGGGGGCTGCTGAAGATGATCTGACAGGAAACTTCCTTACGCGTGTACTCGTAGATGTCGATGGTCTTCCTTCCTTTCCTGGTCACCACGGGCTTCGTGCCCTCTGAGAAAAATGGCAAGGAAATTCATTAACATGACATAAGAAATACTCATACCAAAACCAATGAGAGACATGCAAAATGTACGAACATCAAATTGAATGAGAAAAATGACATTGATGTAAAGAAAAACAAAAATAAAATAATGTTAGGCCTATATAAACATCGACATACGTACAAAAAGCAGGACACATTAAAAGCGAAAATTGTAATAGCTTGTTTTTCAAATATTTAGATATGAAGACGGTTTTGTTTTATTTTGTTTTGTTTGCCCCCCCCCTCTCTCTCTCTTTCTCTTTCTGTGTGTGTATGTGTGTGCATGCGGGCGTGTGTGAGTATCTAACAGCTCCTCTACTAAACCAGAAGGAGACAGTTTGTTTTTGTTTGTTTGTTTCCAATTAGGCCTATTCACAACTCTGTATAAACTTTGATGAATTAAAGTAACCCGATCTCAATGATAAATGAATCATCATCATTTGAACTCAGCGGGTGAAATAGCAAAAACTGCATACGAGAAAAGATGTGAATCAACTGCATATATCAGGGCTTTTCCCTTATAATTCCACATTGGAGGGACGATGCCGCACCAATCATTTTGCTAGTCGCTTATATAGGTCCAGATAAGAATAAACCCTATAGGTTTCCAGGGGCTGATCTGTCCATTAACCCATTCATTACACAGCAATATACTCTCTGATAGGAAAAATGCTCGACCTGTATTGGCGTATACTCAACTTTAAAAAAGTAGCTTACACTAAACTTATCCATTTTTCAAGAGCTCTTCTTGAAACTTTTATGGTTAAAGCTAGCTTCTAACTCAGATACATAGAGTTGACAGAATGTACTAAAAATACCCACCTAAAACTTGTATTGTGATTGGTATCAGTGAGACGGTAGATCCTTGAGAACTGCTGACTCTACAGGTATAGTCTCCCTCGTCCTTCACGCTGACAGACTTGATGAACAAGTCGGGAGATTTGGCGCTGATTGGCCCATATTTCCCAGACTTAAGGTCGACAGGTCGGCCATCTTGGGTCCACTCCACTCTCTCAGCTGAAAACCCAAGATGTCTCGTCATAAAGGAAATTATCCCATCCAGTGTAATCAAATTCTTAAGTCTTCAGTATTTTCCGATAACATTTGAAGATCACGGTGGAAAAACCAGATGAGTCGAATTTTTGTGAAAAAAACGATTTATTGCTCCGACGTTAAAGAGCATACAGTTAAGATTTATTAACCAGAACAATAATTCCAAAACAAGTAAGTTCTGTTTAAAAGAGAGTTTTTAAAAGAGTATATAAATGAAAAACTATAGACTTCTAAACTTTAATTTGATTTTCTCCCTTTGCAGAAAATATGACTTATCTGGTTTTTCTACTGGAGTGTTCATTTGTTAACCCTCTAAATTTTAACATGAATGTTCTTTGAAAAAATAATTTATGATTTATCTGTTCTCTAAAATTCATTCATTCCGCCGGCTCAAGGCCAACGGTAACTCTGACGTCATATACGAGGGACAAACCTTCAGGGAGGCTGACCGATATCTCACAGGGAATCTCCTGACTGGTGCCCAGGTACGCAGTTATCCTCTTGTTTAATTTGATTCTCGGTGGGCCGGGCTCTGGCAAATGTTATAGAGAAAAAGTTAGTGTTACATTCAGTGTGATAGGATTAAGTTTGAAATTGACATGTACAGAATCCGCTCAAAACTAATGAATTATCAATAAGATTTAAGAGACTGGAAGTCTGCATATTTTTTTTGGGGGGGGAGGGGGGGGGGGTTCCAATGAATTTACACTGCATTTCTGTATTGGAATATACTAGATGTCGTCTCAGTTGTTTGAGATGTTGAAAAAGGATGAGACACTTTTTTTTTCCCTCTTGATCCCCGATGCTACAGGGTCAGTGCTATCACTTTACAGACTCTGCTCTTGTTTCTAGCAACAGCCTGGGACATCACATGTCCTACTGACCCATTTCTTATCCCACTGCTGCTCACTTATTGCCATTTGGTACCCAAAAAGCCAAGGACAGGCTTTGTGACGATGCACCAGAACGCATTATTCCTTTATATTAGGCTTATTTACCTCTAAGTTTTAGGGTGATTGGCGCTGAAAGCGTGGAGCCCAGAGCGTTGCTTACATTACACACATAGTTCCCTTTGTCGTCCTCAGTGACAGAGTGGATCACCAAGTTGGGCGAGTCAGCGCTGACAGGCTCATACCTTTCCACTGACAGATCAACAGGCTGTCCGTCTTTGATCCATTTAACCTCCGTAACTTCAATGAAAGTAATAATACCGGGTTATCTTAAAATGGATCAAGATTAATTACACTATAATAATGGTACGGTAATAACAATGATAATATTTATACAGCGCTTATTACCGTAATAAAATAACAACTCAAAGCGCTTTTCAATCTATTATTACCCCGACAGGCCCAAACAGGACACTCATGTATGCTTTCCAAGGTTAACTTCTTGGAAAGCATTCAAGGCTTGTTTGTTTGTTTGTGTTGGGGTTTAACGGCACATCAGCACGATAACGGCTATGTTATGCCTAACAAAGTGGGTACATTTACACGGTAAAATTCTAATCAAGGTGTATAATAATATAGATAAAATGAAGGGTTTCAGGGCAAAACTCGACAAACGCCATTTTTGAAAAGAGTTATACCCCCTCAACAGTGGGGATGGTGGTAGTGCTATATGGTAAAGAATTTCCTTTTCACCAAAAGCGACTTGTCCTAGTTCCTAGTGAAATGACTAATTATTGGAGGTGAGGTTTTCTCGAACTCAAAAGCTAGCCATAGTTCTTTACAAAGTAACGATGTCCCTCTTTTGCTACTGCTAAAACCTTTTTGAGGTCTACGCGGTAAGTTCATGCAAGCTGTTGTCTGCATTCTTCTTTTTTTTTTTTACTTTATCCTGAGATACTGGACGAGCAGAAGCTATCCAGCGATGATTCCACAGACCCCTCCCTTTTTTTTTTGTTTTGGGACGATTCATTATTTCGGTGGAACCTGGCCTGTCTGTGCCGACGTTTATAACTTCTACACTCTCTTTCCTTTTCAGATTATTCCTGCATATTGCCAGATGGCTTATGACTGTCATGTACAAAGTCCGGCCCGGGGCCAGTAAAAAATGCGGTCCGAGTTCAAATGCCCACCTGTCCGCAGTCTATGTAATGTTTTATATGAACCTAGATATGTTTGTTCTTCCCGAAAGTTTTCTTATCAGACTTTCTCATCATTCTACCCTGTCTTTAAATATGAAAGGCAGAGTGATTTCTGTAAAAGCTTTTTACATTTCGTGAGCTCAGTTCTCTGTTGCCCTATCTCCATTTTTCCCATTTTGAGAAAATTGCTGTTGTATGTTCAGCAACTGTTTTTGTACATAGGAGATAGGACACAATGAGTTTCAAAATATACCTGTTTGGGCAAGTGATAGGTGAAATGACTACAGTATATGGTAGATTTACTATCCCTTTACACATGACATATATATCTCCAAATAGCCCAAAATGGAGATAGGATAATAAAAAAACTGAGCTCGCGATTTATTTGTAATTTATGTGAAGAAATGAAAAGTATGCCATTTACAATAGGCATTCCATTTAATAAATCATATGCATTGATTCAAAGAACGTCAGACTGAATGATCGGTCCCCAGATGTTTTCACCTCACCAAATCTGGCCCTCTTTGCAAAGTTGGACACCCCTTGCTTATAATCAAGTCCATGGCAAACTCAGTTCTCTGGCACTGGTACCGTGTGTTATTGTTCCTGTCCGCTGCTGTTTGTGGAGGTTGGTACTTTTTCGCTACCTGAGATACATCGGGCTTTTTTAAGATCTAAAAATCAGTTTAACAAGTGAACTATCAAAATATGTCTTATTTTCAACTTAAATTCTAAAAATTTGATATTTCACTGGTTGAACTAATTTTTAGACCTAAAAAAAAAAAAACCCATGTATCTTAGGTGGGCGAAAAAATACACAGAGCGACTTAGTTCCGACCTATCCTGGTACCCTCTGCCACTGAATCTTCTACTGAGGTTTGACGAGCTTGTTCTATCTATAGAACTGTGAACACGTGAAGGGTTGTGTAAATGCTGATCTGATTTTTCTATTTTAGCTTTAGTTTTGTGTTGTTGTTTTTTCTTTGCGTCATCTCCTTTGATCACGTGAGTCTCGGCTATTTCTCGAATTAGGACACCCGAGTGAAGGCGAAGCCCATCCCAGACAAACCAATTGTAGCTTGTCCCCCCCCCCCCCACATGCCTGTACATCAATCTTGACTCTTTTAAGCTCCGATTTACAGGTATCGAAAAGTCACAGTGTTCCTTTGGGACACCAAATACTATAACAACATGACAGACAGAACATACAGAGTCTGAAACATACCGGTCATGTTAATTTTTGAAAAGTTTTTATTGAATATCCTTGACCTTGGCCAGTAGAAAGCACATGAGATAATGAAGTTATAATGTCAGTGTGCTGGGTTGTGTTGTGATATTTTGTTTGTCACAGTCATCCCACAGCCTTGAGCCCATTTAAAAAAAACAAAAAAACTTTTAGCAGTAAATCTGTGATGCTGATGTGAAGATGATTACAACCTCTCCCGCGACCTGGCGTGCTCACAAGAAATGGCTGAGATAGTCTATAGATAGACTGAAAGGGATACAAATACTTAACTCCTTAACCCACCGTCGTTGTGTAATCCATCTGTATTGTATCACCCATCCACATAGGGTTACAACAGAAATAATGCTATCCATCTATCTTGTGCTATCCATTCACCTTGCTGCACCATCTGAATCATATTCTTCTACATTGTACCCTACAATACACCCCCTTCAAACGGTGTGCTATCCCTATGCTATTTTATATCGCTATTGATCCTTGCTGTCCATCTCTCTTGCTACCTATCCAAGATATGCTATAAATCCACAGCATTCTACCCCGCTATACCATATTATTTACCCACACTGTGCCTCTCTCATCTGTTAAGTCACCTATCCATCCAATTCTACATATCCACTGAATGCTATCCACCAAATCAGATCATCCTTCCTCACCATCCACACCCATCCAATTACCAACATTATATCAATCCATCCACATTCTGTGATATCAATATACACCAGGCCTATCAGTCACGTAGTGCCACACATTTACACTCTCCTCCCTTCTAAGCACCAGTTTCCCACATACCTTACACTGTAAAACGTCTGTAAATTTAGAGCCATTTTGCCGTGAGGAAATTATTTACCATTAATTATTGTCTAATTTACAGCAAGATTTTTTTTTCTGTAATTTAACGGCATACATTTAGCATTTTTTTTTCTTTTGGTGCCAAATTGACATGGAATTTTGACATGATAGCATAAAAAGCATAGTGCAGCAAAACAATTCTTTACCGTATATTTATGGCATAACTTTGGCATTTTTGGGTGCCAACCTTTGGTCGTGTTTTTACATAAAAAAACAAATTACAGTGTAAACCACTGTCAGGTTGTCAGAGTTTGCAAAGAAAAAGAGAGCCTCAATCTTGATTATGTTTTCGAAAAACAAACAAACAAACAAACAAACATTTTGTTCACGTATACAGACCAGGGGAATCGCTGGCAATTATACCACAAGGGATCGTTTCATAGTCTTCCCCTGTGCCAAAGATGAAGTCTTGCGCCTGTTTCGTCATCTCTGGCGGACCTCCTTCCAAGGAATAAAAAAAAAAAAGAAGAAAAAAAAAAAACTCGCTGGAATGCATCGTCAGTAAGACTGAAACGATTTTTTTTTATTTTTTGTTGTTGTTGTTTGTGCCGGTGGTATTGTTTGTATGTGTTGGAGTTTAACGGCACATCACCACGGTTACGGCTGGATAGTGCCTAGCACGGCAGGTTCATTGACACGTCAAAAATCTAATCAGTGTATTTATATATAAAATGTAATGCTCGACGAGGACGCGTTTATGAGTTATAAAAGGGTTTCAAAATGTGTAAATTTGGATGATCAAAGATCCCACAGTAAAACCAAACCAATAAAGACGGATATAAGTAAATATGCAGCTTCGCGCGGGGATTGCCGTATTCCATCAAAGTTATGTATTATGGTGATGATGTTAGAATTTGCCGTACAGACCAATCTGGAGCAAAAAGCCCAGGATGGCCTGCAGTTTGTTCTGTGGAATAGATTGTGCAGAGAGCGACCCGAGAATGAGGTGTTTCGAGAAAAATCGCATGACCGAGGATTTTAGCTCACACGCTGATTTGTTTACTTACTCTGCGCATGGCAGACAAGTTTTGACGAATGATGAGCTCTCAAACCTGTCACATCATATAAACAAAGCCACATGTGAGCGATGTTGCCTCGGTCATGTGACCGATCTCGAAATGCCTCAATTCTCGAGCGTGTCTGAAGTCGGCGCAGTCTATTAGGTGACGGTCACAGGACACGCAATGTGTTTGTGTGTGGTTGGGTGTGTGTGTGTGTGTGTGGGGGGGGGGGGTGTCGTGAGTAATATTTCCGCTGTTAAGACCAGCGCTTCGGTTTACGTTTTCCTGGCCTTCCAGCCACTCAATGGGGGCTATCGTGTCGGGTGCTAGCAGTGTTCATCGTTCGGCTTTGTCGATAGAGCCGATCTTTGCTCTACGTTAGTTTTTCTGTACGAATTTCAGCCTATTGCACATGCTTATCCCGCTTAACCCTTTGTTTATGGTCGATAACGTTGCCTATTTAAAAGCGTGTCTGAGGTTATGTCAACAAGTTTAAAGTGTTAACAAAGAGACCACGTCATTCGCTGAGAGATCGCAACTGAACCATTTTCCAACCAAAGCGAACATTGAACTCACTCACTCCGATATCTGATTGGTTAAATTTTGAGAATGACCGCGGAAACTTTGCAGGCGATTTTTGGAGAGGGGCAAACATTTTCCTGCTGTGCACTTCGGACAGGAAAAGCCTATAGATCAAACATCTAGATCTCTCTCTCCGCTCAACCTGTTCATGAGACAATTTAATGCTATCTCGTGAGTAACCGCTTCTCTCCACAGCTTTGTCCCAGACACACACGTCCACCCTTATCCGCTTTCTTCCAACAGACACATAGAAACGCGCAGCCTTCAGAAATATCTGAAATTCATCCTGCAATATTTTCGAGGTTTTTTTTTTTTTCGCTAAGGGAAAACCTGCGTTGCAAAACATTTACCGATGACCACAGTTGGTAACAAACCAGGATATCTAGTGCGTACAGAGTTAATCATTTGGGTTGACCACTTAGTTTGGACCTTTCATTTGCCTTGGCTGGTCAGAGAAGGAAAACTTCAGATCTAAACTTGTGTGGAGGATCGGATTGTGTCAGTTCATTGTAACAGTATGAATGTAATAAGCCTTACAGCATACTTTTTAAATGCAAAATAAACTATATTCAAACTAATTGCTGAGTCGGTAAAGAAAGAAAGTAATACTAACTTTAGAAGTTTTTAAGCTCCACCCCCCCTTTTTTTTTAGGTCAAACGAAAAAAAAAATGGCTATAATCATTTGGATAATACATAGGTGAATACAGAGAGACTTAGCTGGATAAATAATAATTAAGCAGATAAATAAATAAATAAATAAATAAATAAATAAATAAATAATTAAATAAATAGATAAATAAATAAAAAAAAAAAAAAAAAAAAAAATTTACGTAAATCTAGACGGATTTTGCCCATATTGACTGGAGCAACAGACAAGTCTCTCTCAGTTTCATATGTCCAACATGACTTTGGCCACAACTACACCTGACTTACGTCCAATGTGTAGAGTTATGGGCACGGCCGTTGACGTTGCGTTGGTGACGTTGGCCACTGTGCAGATGTAGCTGCCCTCGTCATCCTCACTGACTGATGTTACCACCAGATCTGGGAATGTCACCTCCATTGGCTCGTATTTCCCAGAAGTGAAGTCAATCTCATGTCCATCTTTAGACCAGGTCACTGTGCCCTCTGAAAGTGTTTGAAATAATAAGGTCACTGTTCTACAGGCCTTTCAGCTCCTTTCCCCGCCCATCCCCCCCTTTCCTTTCCCAAGAGGCGTTCTTGACCATTAAATGGTGATTTTGGTGTGTTAAATAGTGATTTTGGTGTGAAAACGCATGAAAATCCAAAAGTAAAAATGAAAAAAAAAAAAAGAGAATATAATCTGACAAAGAAACTGATCAACTCACTTTATTTTTTCTTTGTTTTTTAACCTGTCTTAACAAAAGACCGGATGAATGAATCATTTTCTTTGGCCACTTTTGCTATGCTATTCAAACATTGTAAAAAAAAAAAGGGGGAAAATCGCTCTTTGTTGTGGTTGTTGTTGTTGTTATTTGAAGGTCTTCAAACAAAATATAATTCCAAAAACTGGTTTCAATAAAAAGAAAATGACATTTCCACAGTTTATGTATTTTTCAGAATATTATACCTAGCAGTTTTCAAAGAACAACAGACAATGAAGTAATTATTTCTCTTTGTACAGAGCTTGTTTAATATTTCAATTGAGTGGGAAAGGGAAGTTATCTAACTGACAATCAAAGTAGCTCAGTTAGCAAAGGGCAGGTAATTGGTGTGGTATGATACGGCGACATTCAGCATCGAGATAACTTCCATCAGGAGGTTGAAAGACGTATATAGCACGTAACGACATTCAGCCATGACTTTGTATTATAGAGAAATACCAAGGAAATTATTCGTGAACTTTTCACGAAGAAATGGAATACAAATGGAAGATAATTTTGTCAACTGAACAGTGACATAAATCATTGAAACGGTGTTACTTTTTCAACGAAACAATGCTCAGTCTTTCTTAACTAATGCTCCTGATATGTATTGGCCTTCCATAACGAAATAATGGGAGAAATACCGTACGGCCCGCACACTAAATAACAATAGCCTAGAACAACCCCGCTGGCTTAACCTGCTGGGAC
>JBCAUA010726885.1:0-30026 GCA_038406235.1 Peronia verruculata | reverse complement strand
TCTTTGGATGTGTCTCTGGTGGAAAATGGGGAGGGAGGGAAGGAAGGAGGGGGGGGGGGAGAGAGAGAGAGAGAGAGGGGAAGACAGACAAACAGAGATCCATTGATCGGTGAAGATTTCTGTTTCTTTGGCTGTGTCTCTGGTGGAAAATAGGGAGGGAGGGAAGGAAGGAGGGAGAGAGAGAGAGAGAGAGGAGAGGAAGACAGACAGACAGAGATTCATTGATCGGTGAAGATTTCTGTTCCTCTGGATGTGTCTCTGGTGGCTTTGCCATGTCGGAATGTCAGCCTGTTGCACTTTTTCGTCTTAGTTTTCGCTGCCAGGTCTCTGTTGTTCTGTCTCCACTGGCCAGTTCACATTTAACACATACAGAATATAATTATGCAGGTTTCAGAGAATGAGGTCATCAAAATGTGAGAATTTATATTTGAACAGGTATGAAATAATTCAACGGTGTTGCAAAACGTAGTCAATCTGTTCCCAGATTCAACATCACATCTAACAAATTTTCACACGTAACACATATACCCGATCACTTACGACTGCATAACTACATGTATTTTTGTTAGTTTATTATGTATGTGTCGGAATTTACCAGCGCATCCGCACGATCACGGCTTTACCTTTGCCTAGCACGGATGAATACGTTTACTTAATTAAGAGGTACATCAAAACGATATGCATAAATCGGACGGTTTAAGATGGTAGAGGGAAGTTGTGAACAAAAAAGGGGGGGGGGGGGATTCATTTCAACACACAGCCTGTCCTGTGATCAGATTCATGGTTACAACTTCATACATTTACTCAGATGATTTCACTCATTTTTTTAAACAGAGGCCGACCGGGTGCAAAAAGCTCAGGATAGTTTGTGACCTCGCTTTCTGAAAGAGTTCCTTCAGAGAGCGACTCGAGATGTGGGCTGTGCGGGCGTCTCTGAAATCGGCGCAATCTACAAATTGTGTGCGACTGTTACTTGACGACCACAGGCCATACACTGTAGGAGCATTTTTCGGCGCTTTTTTCTTTTTACCACAGGATCCGTAGATCTATATACCAAATAATAAAACAACCCCGCTGGCTTAACCTGCTGGGACCCTCGACCACGGCAAGTCCCCCTAACACTAACATGTAGCCTAGGTCCGACGAGCAGGTGACGGTCCTCCCTAACGCTAACATGTATGAGACCCTCGACCAGCGCACGTCCACCCTAACGCTAACATACAGGTCCGACGTGCGGGTGACAGACAGGCCTGGGGTAACAAACGAAAAAGCGCCGATTTTTCGGGCCAGTCCGGCCCTGACTTGAGGACAGATGTTGTTCCCACCAGTTCTCTGATTCTGGTGTTTCTGGTCATATCCCGCCTTGTCTTGTTGGCGGCTCTCTTGAGGCATCTTATCTCACACGTATGTAGCCATTTTGACCATCAGCCAAATTACTTCCCTTTGCCCTGTACAGGAGGTATAACACAAGCATTGTATAGAAGGAAAATATCACTTTTTGGGCTGGTTACGTGAAACATAAGCCAGAGAAAATTCTGAAAAATTCACCATATCATGAAAATGTTGTTTTTTGTTTTTTTTTTCATGATAATTTTTTCATAGTTTTTTGTTTTTTTTTTTTTTTTCATGGTGTGTTTCAAATTGCAAAAATTCTGAAAAATTCTTTCATCGTGTGTTTCAAATTGCAACAGAAAAGATGATTTTTTTCTTCTTCTTTGCAATGCTTGTCCTATATCTCTTGTGCTTAGCAAAGGGAAGTAACCTAGCTGACTAAAAAAATGCCTCATTATCTTGCGTTCCAGATCAGGGCCCATATCTGGCACATACGGGGATGAAAAATAGCGCCAATGAGTTTGGCTTTTGAGCCTTAGCTATCCCAAATAAAAGTATCAGAAGAAACAGCCACACCTGTTCACAGCAATGGTTTGAATTAATAAGATCAAGAAACAAAAAAAAGTATAGAAGTCTTTGAAAACAGTAGTTCAGTTTTCTCCCGGGTAAGGGCGAATATATTTCGGAGGTCCCGTGTGTACGTTACGCACGTTAAAGAATCCTTGGCAGTTCAAAATTGATGTAAGAGTAGGCCTGAGTGCCGCTGTCCGGGCAAAATTTCCAAATTCCAAATTTCTACCCACAAAATTTCTCAGCAAAAATTGACAACTTCTAAAAGCCGAGATAATCCTATCTCTTAGGATTGAAAGGCTTAAGAGAAACAACGCCCGGTTGTAAAAAGTTAGTATTATATCAATCTGGGTCTCTTTTCTTTTCCTACACGATAAATCTGCAACTAAACCCATAAAAGGCTTATGGACTTAAAAAAACTATTCAATGTCTCCAAATGAAATTGGGCACACAAGATTGTTTGTTGCGTAAAGCTGCGTCTCCACATGAACAGAGCAAAAAAAAAAAACAGCTTGCTTTGTTTGTCATAATTCTAAAGAGGCCATAGCAATGGAGTTATAAACTCACGAAAGTGTTTAATCTGAATTGTACGTTCTTGAGAATGACGCGTTCAAAAAACACTGGTGAGCGCACGCTTGCCACACACTTTATAAGTCACAGGCCAGTATCGGTTTGGCCTCTAATTAAAATATCTCCCACGAAAACCTTCGGTTCTCTTCTACGTTTCAGAAATATTTCAATTATAAATATACATGCATTATTTTTTAGGTTATTGATTGTTAAAAATTGCAAAGTGGAATTCTAATATTTCTCAACGAGTAGTTGAGACAGCAAATTGGACACTCTAGACAGAAATGAATTGTTAAAACTGAGGTGAATTGTCAGTTTTCAATACTTGATTGATTTGTTTTCAGAGATGTCGAAATCAGCTGTCAATAGAATGTAGTATTTGCTTTACTTGTGACAAGAACATCATAGCTGTTAACTCTTAGATAACTTTTAATTCGGTGGGTTTTAACAGCTAATTAATACATAATAAACACCATTATGCTTGTGATCTTGGTCTTTTCGCTGAGAGAAAAATGCAAAATAACATGAGAAAAGAGTGAAAGAAAGCATGACAGAAAGGAACAGCATAGAAAGAAAGAAAAAACAGAAAGAAAGGGGAAAAAGAAAGAGAGAGAGAAAAACAGAGAACGAATGAAAGAAAATAGAAAGAAAGAAACAAGGAACGAAGAAAAGAAAAAAGAAAAAAGGAAAAAAAGGAGAAGAAAGAAAGAAAGAAAGAAAAAGAGTGAAAGAAAGAAAAGCATTGCGCCAGTATGTATTTAGTTCTGCCTGTATTACATCAGCATTGGGGACATGCTGGGGCCGATATGGTCTGATTTAGATTAGCGTTTGTCTACATGCAGGCCAGCGCTTGTTCACAGATTCAAGTTAATAAGAAAAGTCTCTGAATAGAAGTTTTAGCAGGGATTGCTCGTGTGCTACAGAGGTTTCCTGCTTTGTAGAAGTTTGCTATATGGTTCAGCATTGTTATATAGTGTGCGTTTGCTTTATAGCTTTGTTATATAGCGTATATTTGCTATATAGCCTTGTTATATAGAGTAAATTTGCTATATAGCTTTGTTATAATTATAAGGTAGATATACCTTTGTTATATAGAGCAGATTTGCTATATTATTGCTTTGTTATATAGTGTAGGTTTGTTGTTTACCATTTTTATATAGAGTAGATTTGCTATGTAGTTTTATTATATAATAGAGATTATTTATATAGCGCCTATCCCCGTATTTACAGGCTCAAGGGGCTTTACAATCTATTATTACCCCGACAGACCCAAAGAAGACACTCATAAACGTTCTCAGCTTCCTGTGAAGCATACAAGGCGGCTGCCTGTTGGGTGCTCAAATCCTTATCAATCTAACAATATCAATCACTGTCTATAGTCGGGTACCCATTCAAACCTGCTTTCCCAAGGACAAAATGTCGGGACCAGTTAGGATTCGAACCCGGAACTTCAGATCCTGAGTCAATAGCCTAACTGCTAGCCCACGACACCACAAATGAGTCAGAAGTCACGCCTGGTGATATTGCTATGACTGTCTGTAAGTACTTTCTGACTCGGATATCCAATTTTTTTCTTTTTTTTTTTTTTTTTCTCAAAACGAAAACTGAACCTTTCTTAAAATGAAAAATAAAAAAACTTTGGATAAAATTTTGGTACTGAGTCGGAAAATGGTTAAAAATGGGCTGTTAACTCCAGATCGCCTGGTGCAACTTCAGACTCATTTGCACTGAGTGCATGACAAGTACAAAAAATAGAACTTCTCATTACCTCACTTCTCCTGTGGCTTGACTTCTCCTTCTCTCTATCCTTGTCTCTGTCCTTACCCTTCTCTTTCTCCCTTCTCTCTCTCCTCTCCTGCCTTTTCCTCTCACGTTCCTCCTAATATAAAAGAGAGAGAACAAAGTCCACTCAAAATTTGACCTTCTGTCACAACTAATAAGAAATTTTTCCAACAGCTGCTATGAAATAGTTCATACTTCTGTCAGCCAGATCTACTGGCTAATTTTATTAGCCCATGAATATCACAGTTGATTAATTGACACCATTTCAACTAATACAATTATACAAGATTGCTATAACTATTAAGAAAGTAAACATGGGATTATTTAGAACTTTTTGTATGTATATAAACAGCTGTTAAACAGCATCATTTCTAATTTTCACTGACAATGATACATATGGTCTAAAAGGAATTCTAAAAGCACACTTACAAAAGATCATTGACAATGTTTATCACAACAATTTTTCAGGGATCTTGAATGACACAGTGGATCATATAATTGGTCTAATTTAAAAAGATTTTTTTTTTCCATTAGAGAGTTTATTCTATGCAGATTTTACAAAAAGGTATGGATGAAGACAGATACAAAATTCAGATAGACTGACCTCATCATCATCTTCATGTCTGCGATCACGATGTCCTTTCTCGTCATCATGTCGCCTGCGCTTGTCGCCATCGTCATGTCGTCGGTGTTTGTCACTGTCATCATGATGACGCCTCCTCTTGTCATCATCATCACCACCACGATGTCGTCTGAAATGTTTAATATGTGATTGTCAAAGACAAAATTGAGGTGATCTGGAAATTGTTCCTTTAGGGGTTAGTTGACTAGTTCATTAGTTGGTTCACTGGATGGTTGGTTGGTTAATTAGTTGATGTTGATTGGTTGTTTCTTTAGCTGGTTGAAGTCCTGGCTGGTTGATGGTTCGTTGGTTCATTGACTGGTTGTTGGTTCCTTGTTCGCTGGCTTGGTTGGTTGATTGGTGTTCCTCTGGTTGCTGGTTAATTGTTCCTTTAGCTGGTTGGTTGGTGGGTTGGCTGGATGAGTGGTTCATTTGTTAGTTGGTTGACTGGTTGTTAGGTTGCTTGTTCGGTGACTTGGTTGGTTGTTGTTTCTCTAGCTGCTTGGTCGATTGATTGTTTCTATAGCTGGTTGGTTCGTTGCTTGGCTGATTGAGTGGTTGGCTGTTTGGTCTCCTGGTCACATGGTTGCTGCATTGATAGTTCAATTGTTTGATTGTCTGGATGGTTGGTACATTTGTTGGTTGATTGTTCGGCATCCCATTGATTGGTCAAGGGACAATATTATATTAACTTAAGCCCATTATTCTGTTTTTTGTTGTATGAGAATCTTTGGTAAAAACAGATTTCACTTAAAGTTTTGTGTGTAAATATCACATTGTCATACCAATGACTGAGCCTATGATTTTCTCTCTGTCTTTCTCACCTCTCTCGATCTTTGTCATCCTTGTGGTGTCTTCTCTCACTCTGGTGCTCCTCATCTCTGTCCCGATGTCGCCGTCTGCGAGCGTCATCGTCATCTATCACCTTAGACGATTTGCTCTCTTTTGGCCTGTGCTTTTTCTCCTTCAAATGACAGACAAAATTTCCATCCTATCATAACAAAAACATCACAAAATTCAGTACAGAATCAATTCATTTAGTATAGTGAATTAAAGTTAAATGTGCTTTCTGACAATGGCGTCACTGCTGTACAATCATGGCATAAGTTGTTTTCAGCAATTTTAAGACACTGAGATCAACTTTATCACAGCACAAGTCATTTGAGGAGTTTTGCCATTATAATTCTAATGAATTTTATACATAAATCCACTGTCACATGACTGTTTTTATATGATATTGTGTGGTAACCCTTATACACAAGAGTGCCTTGAGACAACAGCTGTAGTTGTTATTTTTTTTTTTGTTTTTTTTTTTTTGGCCTTAGTTTGACCTATACCGGTATTGTAGAGCACAGACACCATGTCTCCTGGCCAGTCAGCAATCAATGCAACAGTTCCTATCATTACTTTAATCACATTAAAAATCAACTGCTTTAGACTAGATGAAAAAATCACATAGACTCTAAATTGCTCCAACATACATTCAATCTATTCAACTTAGCAAGCAACACTCAGTTACAATGACATATTGCTTTAGTCTTGTTGCTTGTTGGATCTTCAATAGCTGAAAATATCATATGCTCTCATGTCTTGGTAGAAGACCCCTTATAGAAAAACTACATTATGTAAAAAATAACTTCAATATAGAAAACTTCAATCTTTCACATATCCAGCACAATAACTGAGGTAATTCCTATGCTGTTAGATATATGCCCAGTGTTAAATTTAATTTAAAAGAAAAGATGCATTCTGTGCATGAAATAAAACCAATAATTTTTGGATGTAGAGAGTAACCTCTTTTCCTCCTTCTCTCTTTGCTCGTCTTTCTCGTCTCATCCTCTCTCGATCCTCCTGAAACAAAACAGAAAAAAAAACAAACAAACAATGATCAACACTTTTTTTTTCACTTGGTGACATATGTTTAGGATAAGATTTATGATCTCAGATCTTGCAACATTTCATATCAAGTTCAAAAATGTCTATAATGAAATGCATATGAAAAGGAATTATTTTCTATTCTGCTTGACAGTTGTAAGGGAAATTTGTTATATAAAAACATGGTAAGACTATATAGAACACTGACCAAAACCTCTGAGATTGGCTTCTATCAGTTACAGAATATCTGTCAATCATCACACATTTCAATATGAGTTTTATAAACTTGCCCAGACAGAGAAATGTTATCAAATATGTGTATCGTGTGTCAATATCATAATAAAAATCTATTTCACACTGTTAAAAACACAAGTTTTCCTATATTCAACTTGAAAATTATTCTACAGATTTTGTACACCAATGATCTCAGACAAAGTTCTCAAGTTCTGATTTCTCTCACACATAACCTGACCATGTTGGTGTGCCTGCAGACCCAAAATCCTCTGGCACATAGATCGCTACACAGGCAAACAATGAATCAGTTTTTTGTCTTTCATTGTTAAAAATGATCATATTTCTAGCTACAGTGACCACATGTGAACCACAGCAATATATCAATAGTGTCTGACACACGACAAACATAACTTTGTAAATCACCGTAGTCTTGGGTGAAAGTAACACAGACTACTAATATGCAAAACAGTGTGCAGAATCACTTTCACTCTCAGGTATACAAGTGACAGACAAATTAAGATGACTACATTTTCACTAAATATGCATGGAAAGTGCCTGACTGAAACATCCCCATAAGATTTAACGAAAAAAGAATAAACGTTGTGGTCCTTATTTCTAACTTTTGCCTTGTTTTTGTTTCATATGAGATGCGGCATGATGAAATCAGGTGCTCATCAAAAGGACGTGACCGGAGAAATCACGTGCTTTTCAACAGTGAATGAATTTTTTTTTTTTTTTCTTCATAGAACCCTTCTATATCAATCTAAAAATGCATTTCAGAGTTGGATTTGCTGAAATAAATTGTGTATATGTCCAGAATTGTAATTAAGCGGCATAGGCTGACAAAGATAAATAAGGAATTACAAAAGTGATCGACCGTTTTCTCACTAAATTCGGCTGCAGCAAACAGGTCACCCCCATCGTCTTTAATTGCCAGTAGCCTGACTTCTACTTAAAGTAGAACAATAATGTTTTCACTCACAGAGAGGGAAATGAATAAACTTAACAGTGGTATCAATAACTCCATGTGCTCAAAGTCTGACGAGAGCCTGATTTCATCGTGTCGCATCTCATATTTGATCAGTCCACAGACCAGTTTACTACACTGAATTCTTCTTTTCTATATTATGCTTTCTGCAATATTTCCAAATAATTTTTTAAAAAACAAGTATGTCCAAAGTAAAGTTTCACTAATACCAAAAAAAAAAGAATATGTAACCAAAGACCCATTTTACTCAGACCTTGAATCTGATCAGGTAATGCTATCTATTTTTTTTTTTCTACTCTTCACTAGGGGCATTTGTTCAATCTCCTACTTTCATTCTCAGCTGGAATCAAATGGCTGAATAAATTTTCTATATTGTATCCAGAAAACATGAAGATTTTCAAGAGCCCATTCATCACAGAAGGAGATTATGGAGACATTTGTATTTATAAAGTGATTATATGTCATTCTATGACCAATGAACCTGATCCTATGAGTCATCATCACCTTCAGAAACCAAAAAAAGGTGATGAAAAAAGTGCTGCTTTTTGAGATATCTCTTTCTTTATGAAATTCACGTTGTAGGCTAACAAATGAAAATGGACCACATGGACAAAGAACTTATATTATTCTAGTTTTAATTTCAATTTAAGAGTATTTTCTCCCACTGTTCATTTAGTCATTTTATTTCATATCAAGAATATTGACAAAAACAAAAAAACAAAGCCAGTGAATTTAACACTAAGCAGGGGCTTGATAGGTTCAAAGACATCTCCATGCCAGTGGGATAATTGAAATGTTAGGAAGTTGTGGCCAAAGTTCTAAAAGTGCAATGACAAACAGGCAACAACTGGTGCAAGGAACATTTCTGGACAAAAAATCAAACATGTGATTACTTGACACTGTCCCTGCTATTGTTGCACATCAGAGATATTATCATATAACATTTCGAAAGACTATGAATGATTACAACTTGTATCAAAGAGAATCTCGAAACAGGTCCTATACAAGGGATGTGAGGTGGAGATGTTATCAACAAAGGAATACAGTGAAATTAAAACTGTTTTAAGACTAAGACTGAATTGATTTGAGACCATTGATCAGTAGGTCCAAAAGCTGAAGAGGATGAAGGTTGAAGATGATTTGACATCACCTAAAAGTTGTTAGCTCTTTTACAAATGACGCACATGACCACAAAACATGTTAAGCACCAATTTGAAAATTTTGAAGATTAGTGTTTGAAACGGCACCTCTGAGTGAGTTACATGATCCAATTTAAATTACACTTCACACATTGAGAGATTCCACTGGTAACAAAGTAATAGAGTTTTATATGATTTGCAAAACATATTTGTCTGCAAAGAAATTGTATTTACCTCACTTTGCAGTCAAATTCTTCAATTGTTTTGAATAGTCATATTGTATCAGTGATGAAGTTTCAAATTAGTTTTATGAATGCAGTTATGACACACATCTCCCACACTTTGTGAGCTGTGAAAGATTTGTGTTAACCACTTTGTATGGTTAGCTTGAGCAATTTTTGCAACAGAAAGTGTTACACTTTGCATTTCCACAAATAAATAAACCAGCAATTTGAAGAAAAAAAAACAAAGACAACACAGGTTGTAATTATATTATAACACACAGTCAGACATAGAAGTTGAAAGATGTGACTTATGCAGACCAGCTCTGCTATGCTATGGTTTGGACAGGATGAAAATGCCAAATAACATACACAATGTTTTTCAGGACAGGCAAAATGGAATGTTTAATTCTCAGTAGCCTGTTATTTGAATGAATCACCTGAATTCAATTTCACTTTCATTCTAATTAGAATTATAGAACAAAGATGTGTGTCATTAAGAGACAATCCAGGTCTGTTTATATGTTGCACAACTGTATGAAATCAGCTGGATGTCAAAGGGAGTTTCACTGACGGAATCAAAGTCTACGGACTACAGAGTCCCACACCTAACTTTGAACAGGAATAACTCAGCCACGAAGAGTAGATGTTGAATAACTTCATAGAGTAATTATTTTCATTTTACTGATGCCAGTGCTTTTTAGATGATATATATGAAATCAAACTTATTTCATTTGACCATGTGACATACATTGATTTGATTCATTTGACATTTTCATACTTTTGTGGCATCACAATATGTAAGAAAAACAGATAACATAGACAACATTAATGAATATATGCACATACAACAGAGAAACATGCCAGATTTTTTTTCTACACCAGAATTGAATAGTGAAAATGTCAAATCTATGAGACACAAAAAGCAACAAAAGCCAACTATGAGCAAAACTATATCAATGTAAGCCTCAACTAAGATGAAAAAATTATACGTACATCACCCATACGGGACTGTGATATGTTTGGAAAAATTAATAAAGCTTGAAAGGTGAAGCATAGGTAGTTTGAACAAAAAATGTATGGGAACAAGCTAATAAAATAGCTCCTATCTAGGCATGTCTTGAAAAGCTGCTATAAGTTTACATGAAAAAAAATTTTTTTTTTCTACAAAGTCTCTGAGTGCAAGTCTCAAAAGGTGATACATAAGCTCAAATGAAAAAAAATCAACTGAATTTAGGACGACCATATTTCAAATCTGATGCTGGCAGAAAGAATTTTGCGTACAGTAATCACAAGAGTCTGTATATCTTTAAGCAATGTTTCACTACTCCAGGTCAAACTTGGCTGATTTCTTTCTTGTGTTGTGAGTCTAGCATATATCTACAAAACAAGCCACACATTGGACAGTGAATAATGCAACACTGTATTAAAATAGTACTTATTTCCTTTAATACATTGTTGGCTTTTTTTTCTGTCTTTCTGTGTGTACTCATTTTTATTTATTTATTTATTCTTGTACTTTCTCCATTTCTGTATGATGAGGTCCAATCATCTACAAGCAAAATCTTTGAAAACAAAAATCCTGCAGTGAGATTTCATATGGATTTTGCGCACTTTCAATGCAGCTTTAACATATTGCCATCTTAACTTTCATACAGAGACATATTAAGTTTGATATGACTAAATGTACCAACTTTATCTACTATGTGTAGAAATCCATACCAATCTTCATATAACAGCAAGTCAATAAATAAAGATTAAACACATTTATCAGGAAGGCTGGTATAGTCAGTGTACGGATACACTAGATCTGCTAAACATCTTGAAAGATCCCTCAATATTAAGTATATAAACTATTGTATAATATATCCTGATTGATCAGTACTGTAAAAAAGATGTAAAACTGCTATACTTATATGAGAAAGAGACTTCATATCTATTTAAGCTCAAAGAAAATGTAGCTAATCAATTATTTCTACAAAGCAAATGAGGAATACAAAAAAGGCGATTAAAACGTCCTTATTCCATTTCCTCTCTATTTCCAGCCTACTTACCTCAGTGAGAGCCACATGCTCTGGAGAATCTCCTCGGTCTTTGTGCCGCTTACTTCTCTTATCATCCTTCACAGAAAAAATGAAACGAAGATAAAAATTATATTGTTTTCTTAGAGGGGAAGTATCACAGAGATAATTTACTCCAAAAACCACTCATCATATTTTGCTACACACCAGATTACTTTCCCAATAATCTACAATAGAATTACCAATTATTCCTCTCATTCCGCCATTAAATATTATGGTATCTCTTATGCATGGATAAACAACAGTATGACTAAAGTACTGGAATTCCAACAGATTCTTTGACACACTTCCACAATCAACCTTTGAAATCCTTCTTTATTCTCTTACTCTGATAAACCTCTGTATTTGCTTTCTGGAGACAGTAATTTCTTATCAAGTGGACCAGTATGGAATCTCCACATGGCAAGACGCTTAGCTACACGGTAGCTAAAACCTTATTGTGAACACAAGCACAAAACGACTTGTCTTTTCAAGTGAGATGCATCAAAAGAATCAATCTATCCTCTTTCTCTCTTTGACATTATTCTTATACTCATTTTTTACAGACAACAATGACTCTTGTGGAATAAATTATGCACAATGCAGTGTGTTCTAGGGACCAAGCACAGGAGCAGGGTGTCTCTACCATGTGACAACTCACAATACTAAACAGAGCATTGTTCACCACCAAGTCATCACAAGGAGATTCCAAATCAGTTGATTATGTATGTATCAATGCCAAAAATTATACCTCAGGGCTGAGTGGCTAAACACATTCAGTTTTAGTCTCCTTTAACAGAGAAAGAGTCCCTCATTACAAATGTATGTCTAAATAAAACAAAAATTATCGTTGGCGTGTTTTTGCATCATCAGGTGTGGTAAATATCTCAATGACAAGCATTTAAAAAGAAGCAATACAGAGCAAAAATACTTCTTCTTCTTGCAATGAGTATTGGTAATTAACTGAGAACATTTGGATAACTTCAGTTTTTTACTACCACATCAACAAACCTCATCTCTGCGGTGCGATCTTCTGTCATCGTCTCTCCTGCGATAAGAACCATTTACATCATCATGATGGTGCCGACGATCGCCTTTGCAGAGAAACAAAAATACATCATATCTCTAAACAAGCAAGATTTTTCAAAACAAAAAGATGTTAGTGTTACAATTTTATGCATAACAAATAAAATGAGTTTACATTGATATGAATATGATAACCTCATCTTCATATTTCTGTTGTATTACTCCATATGGAAGAGAACAGTAACTCAAATTAAGAAGCTCTTTCAGTTTTCCTGTTGTAGGTGTTTACTCCTTTCTTTCAGTCCCTCATTCCCATTTGTCCAGCTCGCTTTTTTATTTCTCTGTCTCTGTTCATTAATTTAATAACATCAGAATGCTTTATTAAACAATATAAATTATTACCATCATCATCCCGTCTCTTCTTGCGATGCATATCATCTTTTGGACCCTGCAACAAATATACAGAAATCATGTGTTAAAATAGCCATTAACAGCAATCTTCTATTTTCACTGCAAAATTTTACCACTGTATCATTGTTGCACTAGATGACTTTGAAAAGGATAGTAACAGATTTTAAGTATTTGAAAAATAAAATGTAACAATAAAAAACAAAATAAATGAAAAATATAACAAATGTCAAAATGCTTGTAAAGATATACAGGCAATTTCTAACTAAGTTACTAACCTTCAGGGCTTTGTTCAGTTCGTCTGAAGTCCAGGTATCGTCTTTGCGTCTCCGCTGAAAACAACCACAAAAATTCATTTACATTCTGCATTTTTTATCACCCTTAATTTGCATTCTTGCCTTAGTGATCTCAGTGGCCAAGTTAATAAGCCAAATGAGACAAAGTTAATGAGATCTGCCTGATTTTAGTTTTCACCAAAATAATGCATCACCCACAAGTATTCCACCTGACAAGTGATATCCATGAAAGAAATCAGGAATAAAATGTTCACTGCCAATAAACAGGACAGAGGAGGATTGTGAGTATATTCATGTCAGTGACAATCTAATAAGAATATAAGATACAGAGCAGGAGTGAACAAAGAATAATTCTGTAGATGTCACCATGAAAACAGAAATGGGGGCTTCCTGCAAGACTTGGGTGGCCCTCTCCTGTTTCCGCAAGTGCTCCTGAAAAACTTAACTGAAGAACTACTGTGGTTGACATTTTGTTATTTCTCCCCCTAAGCATTAGAAAGAAATGAGAAGTTCCACAAAACTGAACATACATGCTCAGATACCTGGGGTGCAGAACTGCAATATCTGTTCGACTGGTGTGTTTTACTTTTAGTTCAGCATGTGTACATTTTCACATTTATTTCCACAAATCTGTGACAATATGCAAACACCAATTCATAGCCAGAAATCACTTCCCATACATCACAAGATTAAAAACTTAGATCTAGATCTCATGCTGCATTGAAGTTCTATTGATCAACAGGTCATAACTCCTTGCATTACAAATAAATGAAAAAGTCTATGAAATGCCCTTTACTCCACATAATAGGTTGAAATTTTGCTCTGTGCAAAGAAAACATAAGACATTTTCTTTTCGTTAAAACCATGCACTTATTTTTTTGACTCACTATTTAGCACAAAAGATATAATGACGGCTTAGAGGGACACCTCAAGCTTATTGTATAATTGATTGAGAATAATGAATACGCAACCGTATTCCATTGCCCCGTCTACATTGCACAAAAGCAGTTGACTGAGATATAGAAAGACATAGGACTGTTTGGATGGTCTACCCCAAAACTGTACTCACGTGCTCAGATGGCATTATAAAAGCCCACTATTTCTGATATATGTTTGTTTTTCCTTCGTCAAACGTTTGTACTGTTTACAATCTCCAACGCCGCCATCTTTCAACAAAGGTATGTACGAAAATCTGCTCGGCTGTTTACGACAACTAAAATTTGGTATGGCACAGGGTAAGACTGCTAAGGAAACATCATTTGCTCTTTTTAACTACTCCACTTCTCCAGAATTCCATACTTTTTGGAAACATTTTGTACTGGATTGTTCTTTCAGGAAGAATTCATTTTACTTACTATATATTTACGACACTAGCGATTTGACGGCTTAGCTCCATCCGGTGTCGAAAGATGTTTAACCACCCAAATTTTATTCTTGTTACTCAGATTGATTAGGTGAATGATAATTAATTGGATGTACATGTATATTCCAGATGGAAGCATGAAATTTACCAGATAGAGGCAAGTTAGAGACACATTTAAAGTTCTCCAGATTTTGTCTGCAAAGTAAGGATTTCCACCTACTCCCGATCCGACTTTAAAATTAAACTGTTCATCATATTTTATCTTCTTTGTGAGAATTGATTTGACCTTATTTCACTTACTGAGAGCCACAGAGAGGATTCATCCTTTGATTAGCACATTCCTTGTCACTTTCAGATTTCATATTGTATTTCGTACTGTACTGCGCAACAATGTTAGATTTGTTTTCACTAAGTAAATACAGTTACTATTATATGAAGCAAGTAAGGAGTGTTGGTGGGAATTTGGGCATTATTTTTTTTTTTGTGCTTTCTTCCTACTATTGTTGACTTTAGTGTGTTGCTATTACCATTTCTTTATTCACTTCCCTCCCCCCGATGAAAAAAAAAACTGAAGTCTTTGTGTGTGTGTGTGAGCATGCGTGCGTGCATGCGAGCGTGCGTGTGTATGTGTGTGTGTTAATGTTTGTGTACCATAATTGTCTTTTTTGAGTCTCAGGACAAGGTTCTTTCTACACCTTCTGAATGAACTGAAAATAAATCGTGTAGGTGTCAACTTTAATTTGAGAGGACTAGTGAAGACCAGGGATGAAATTCTGACATAACTTAATAATACATGTCTTAAAAACAGAATTGCTAACATTTGTGTTCCTAGATGAAACTGAGAGTCTATGGGTGCTATTAATCAACGTGAGTATTTTGAGGGATTTTGCATAGTGTGGATTTCATTTTTGCCTTTCTACACGTACTGGAATTCGCAATGTAATGAGAGAGGAAGAGTGTGGGCTGCAGTGCAGTTGAGTCAGGTTAAGGATTCAATGGAACTCAGTCCCAGGTGTACTGTGTGAAGGCAAAAACACAGACAGTTGTAGCTGAGACAGATGGGAGTAGCAAGGTGATCACCAAAAGGACCATGACTTATTATGGAATGTGTATGAAGCCTGTGAATGTATACATGAATATGCATATACGTGCAACACGATGCTTTCCCATAAGACTGGTACAGCAAGTTGTCTGCATATAGGTATATGTGCTTATGTGAGGATTGCATGTATGTGAAACAGAGAAATACATGTAGATAAAAAGAAAGATAGATACAGAAAAAAAAAAAATGGAGACACTGACAATATTGAGGTAGGTCTGGGAAACTTATTTGACTGTAATCACTGAAACAACAATGCATGAACTTGACAGACTCACTCACACAACAGTCTAGATTTATTCCAGAACTGGGAAAGAACCCATACAACACAAAAAGACTCATTCATATGTCAGTTACACATGTCAGTGCCAGACTACATGACATACAACAATGATTGTCTCATTTGTACAACAAATATAGAAACAAAACATGCAGTTTAATTTTTAGAAACAAAAAACATCAAATACACCTGTCAAGTTGAAAACATTCAATATTTATTGGTTCATTCAACAAAGAAAAACACAATGATTATCGGAATATTCCACATAACGAATGTCACAAATGTTCAATGACTGGAAGACTAAAATCATTCAAATAAATACATGAATTATATTTCAAAATGCCAACTTCAAAACTTGTAAAATTATACAACATAGACATAAGTTATCAAAATATATACTGTAATGCTTGTAAAAGTACAATGATATTACCAAACACAATCGTCCTCTCTGATCTAACCATAACTCTGATGGTGATAGCCACAATGCAAATTACATAAAACTGATTCTTTAGGAAACATTGCATTATGAGAAGCAAACTGACTTTGAGTAGTGAAGGGTGAAGGGGCTAACACCACTCTTCTCCATGTTCACCTCTTCCTTCCTTCTTTCTCTAAAACACAAAATTTCTCCTCCTCACAACAGAAGATAAAAATCCAGAAGTTTCAAAAGGCATGATAAATAAAACACAGGGCATGATGAAGAGTAATACTGAAGTAATGATTTCAATATCCTTTCTCAAAAGGGGATTGTCTTGCAGGCATCAATAAAAACAATGTCTTGCTAGCATTTATAAAACAATGACTTGTGTTCATTGGTAAAACAACAAGGGATAAACAACAGCTATAGCAATCAGATCATACAGTACCTTTTTGTTACAGGCCTTGCGCAGTCTGGACACCATAACATACAACCTCACTAACTCAGACATAATAATCCAACATGACAGTCATATAAATCAAGTTAACCAAGGAAAGAAAACCATCTAGGTGAAAAATTTGTGCAGTGAAATATGTTGCTTTGAATATTAATCGAGTTATGCCCCTTGTTGTCCTCCCCAAAACGAACAGAGTTTCCCCCCTCTAACTCTAAGCTTGAGAATGTTGTACTTTTTCACAGAGATTCTGATCATGGAGTTGAGGATAAAGGTTGACTAGTCATGCCAAATGCAGAATGTAGGAATACATGTGAACCAAACATGTGACAGAAATCAGGTGCAATTCCTGCCTGCACTGTCTGTGTGTGTGTGTCATTGTCAATACATTGGGTCGAGTATGGGCAGGTATTGTGTATCTCCCCATTGCCAGGTGAGCAAAGGACAAGTGTGGAACTGTGTGCCACTCGGAGTAGCATGTGTGTGCATCAAGGAAAGCCAAGTGTGGAAACTGCTGTGTGGGTGTATGTGTATCCCTGCCAACATGAGACAGATAAAGAGAGCTAAGTAGCTCACGCCAGCCATACATGCTCAGTTTTTACTTCATTCTAACTGTGCAGTTTGGGTTTACACAGTTTGTACGGTGCCTGTAGAGGGAAATTAGGCTAACTTTATGGTCGCAAAATCCCAAACTGAGCAAATCAGGCGGCATCTGATATTGTTTGTACAGTTCTGCAGGCCAAAACTGAGACCGAATGGATGCTGTTGGCTTCTTTTGAAGTCAACTTCAGGTGGAGAGAAAATGCAGGGAATTTGTGATGTAAATGATAGCTTAAATAAAAAAAAAATAATTACATATTTGGAATCAGTGTCTCCAAATTCAATGTGGGCTATGCCTCGATTTGATGTTTACTAAAAAAGATGGAAATTTATATTTATCCCTAAGCTAGATCTAGTACATGTAAGACCTACCCATAAGACCGTTGTGTCTAACATTATTCTAGGGTGTTGGGATTGAGCACGATTATTGCACCGAATTCAACTGAATATGTTTGTAGCCAAGAAACGTAGAGTAATAGTCTTTCATGTGGACTTATCGCTGTTTTCATCACTGTTATTCATTATCTCTAAACGAAGTCTTACATCATACAATGGTCAACTGTGCTTTCTATAATACATTTCTTATTTATGAAAACATGATAAACTAACTTTCTTCTTCTAAATTATGCTCAAATTCTTGATCTACATCTGATTTGTTATCACATGCATATTTCACGTCAAAAACTCATTTCTTCATCATAACGTGATGGTCCCACACCATCCGCTTCTCCGACTGTTAAAAAATTTAGTGTGATCTTTAAACAATTGTAGCTATAAAACGCATCATTCCAATATGGCGAAATTCTCTAAACCATGTTCCCGCGAGATCTTGTACTTGGGGCCGGATTTCCGTTTGTAAACGAAAGTAAAGGCAATACATAGTGGGTGTTGCAGTACTGAATCGGTAGTGGGTGTTGCGGTACTGAATGGGTTAAGTCTAGGAAAGCAGTTTTCATGTTCTCTCAGCACTGCAAAGCTAATTCAGAACAGTCCATATCAGATACAAATGGAATGTGCTCCCTTGCTGTCCTGGTAGACTGACTACCTCACACCAGACCAGGGAATATCCTCTCTCATTACAGCTGATTATCTGACCATATGGGATGGACTGGTGAATGACATACAAGACATGTGTGACCAATGTAGAATGTCCTTCCGCACTTTATAGCTTGTGTTTACAATAAATCCATGAATGTCCTCCAGGATGATGTGTGACCAGGGCTGAATATTCGCTGGGTGGTACGATGTGTGACCACGGCAAAATGTCCTGTGGGATGATGAAAGAGCTACAGGACAATGTGCGACCAGGGCGGGATGTGCTCCATCATCCCCATGTTGTGTCCTGCATGTTCCTGCTGCTGGTAGGGCACCTGTGACAGAGAATCAGCATAAAGAAAATGTAGTTCATTCAAATGATAAAATATTCAATCCTACTTTGTGTGACAATTTACTGCAAACCTTTACATGACAGATAGATTTCCTGTGGTGAATTTTAAGAGGGAAAAATAAGCAATGATTCCAAGTTTTCCTACCCTAATCAGAAAAACAATGAAATTTTTAAAAAAATTTTTTTGTTAATTTCTGATGTTAGTGCGTACTCAGTGCAGTCTGTCCCTAACTGTTAAAGGAAACTTTCATGCTTCATTTTCACCTACAGAAAAAAACCTGTCCATAAATGTACAGCTTGATTTCCATGCCTTTTACAGAGGAAATTTGTACACCAACTCAAGAGTTACTAAACCTTATTTTATACTAACATATTAACTCAGACATAACCACTATTCACTTTGAAAAGAAATCATGCACAGAGAATGTCTAAAACTAACAGAGAATCACAAGTTTCTGGAAAATTCTGGCTGATAAGTTGATTTAGCACTCAAAAGTGCCAGGGAAAAATGATGCTAGAGAAAAACGAGAAAACGTACATGATATTGTCTATCCTTGGCCACAAATGGGCCCATGTGGTGATTATCTGGCATGACATTTGACCCATGAACTTGGAATGGTTGTACCTGATTGGTCACATTGTGAGATCCAAGGTCATCCTGATGTGCATGAGCCGATTGCTGCTGCGGAGGAGGAGAAAATGGTCATGATGTATCAGTAACACCATGTTACAATTGTTTTTTGTTGTTTCCTTTACTGATTGGAACCATCAGAATATTAGTTTTCTCTTTTTACTTTACATTCAAACCCATACAGAACATTTACAACCTGAAATTTTAAATTACATCAGGGTTAAGTGAGAGAGTTGGTCAGTAGGCAGAGCAAAGGGCTACAATGATCATGGAAACCCTTGGCCAAGGAAAGTGTGGCAGGCTGCAAGGTAGGTACAAAGTTTCATGGTTAAGCAAAGTGCTAAGAGTAAGACTCATACACAATGTATAAAAAATGCATCCTGGTGACAACAAAATCATATGAGGGGGCAAAAGTGAGCAGAATGTCAGCAACAGAGTAGACCAGAACTGAACTGGATCTCTTCCTCAACACAACCTGACCATTGTACGGACTTACAAAGGAAGTGGACAAAAGATCCTCATCCATGTCATCTCCCCGTTCCCAGGATTCCACCAGACGAGACAGCGTTTCTCTGCGCTTGACAAATTTGCCCATAGGTACATCACTGCCCAGCTGGGCCAGCCGCTGAGCGTAGACTAAGAGAGATTCAAACTTTTGTGCCTGGGACATGTCGGGTGTCAGCTGGCCGTTCATGTGAGACTGAGAGTAAGATGGCCATGACCCCTGAGCTTTGCGATAGTGGAAATGTGGATTGGAAGACTCGGGTTGATGAGGGAATGTTGGAATTTTCTGCACTCTGTCAGATCTGAGCGGAGCAGGTTGTGTTGGATGTTTCGGGGGTGGCAAAAGGGTTTTGAGTGTAGAGAGCTGCCAGCGCTGGGCTATATCCTCAAAATATAGGTCCAAATTTGCTTTTTTGCGGAAGGCGAATATATGGCTGCAGGGTAGCCAAGTGGTGCTGAAATACTGGCAAGAGCAAGATGTTGCTGATACCATAACACTGCCAGAGGATATCGGAATACTGATGGGACTGGTGACATCACAAATTTCTCCATCCATTTTTACTGCGGACTGGTTTCTCAGCTGTGTCTGAACTTCAGAGAATGCATAAGGGGTTAGAAAGCTGGCAAAACGATATTCCACCGAACTCTGCTCATAAGATCTGCTGCTTATGCTGGATATTTCTTTCATAATGCCAGAATCGGTTTCCTCTCTGAGCTTCTGAAGAACCCGTTGCAGATCTTGGCAGAAATGAGGTAGAGGTGATGACTTCTTTACCATGTCTTTCACCTGTTCAAATATTCTATCTGTCCTTTGAGTAGTTTCACTTTTAAAATGGACAGAGGTTTTCAAACCACTCACCCATTCTTCCCGCAGTGGATGCCATTGCTCATTAAAATAATTCATCACTTTTGACAGTCCTGTATATTGTAACTCATCATAACCATCATCATACACATCACCTGAATCTGCATGAGCCATTTTGGTCACCAGTGAAAGAACACCTAGTTTTTCCACAGAAGACAATTGAATTTTTTCCCCAGACAGATCATGTTTAACTGCTCCTAAAACTTGCAACCGGCACAAATGTAAACTTGCATCTGGAAAACATGATCTGTAAACATGTCTGTGTTTGAGATCTCTACTTGTGAGCACAGTTCTTGTCCTTAACCATCCACTGTTGTGGTTTCGGAATATGTTTACCAATGATGAAAAGGTATCAGCGTCATCAGAAGAAATTAGAAACACTGAAGCAATTTCACTTGCACCATTGCCATTAACTATCACTTGAAACACCACTGATGTTTTGAGTCGATTCATATCATTGGCACAGCCAACAATTAAAAGTTCTGGATAGCTGTCAAATCTGGTTTTCATCACAGCATCCTGCCAGAAGATCCCTTTCATACTGCCCTTGTCATCTTCAAGCACTTCAACAGTGACATCTGAAAAATAATGATGCAGGGAAACATAAGGAAGAAACAATTCACAGAACCCTGAAGAAAAAAAAAAAAAAAGAATATTTAATAGATGAATAACCAGATTTCAAGACAAGCTGGAATCACTTGGGGTTAAGTAGGTTGGTCTTTTGTTCTCAGAACAACCAGTTAATGAAAAATTTTAATGTTCTTTACATAAATTTCAACTTCGTGCCAACCTTCTGGCCAACTATGTATCAAAGGAGCATAAAGTACAGGAAATTTTTTTCTAAGGCCTTGAGCTATTTTCTTATATTACTAGGAGGGCTTGAACTTAACTTTAACTGAAACACAGGAAGCTACTGCTGAGGAAATTTAAAACTAAACCTAGGCAAACTATGCATCCTATATCTTTCAATCTCCTGGTGGAGGTTATCTATAGACAAACTAGCCGTGAATTCTGTGTGATAGATTTCGCCATTGCAGGAACTATTAGATTGTGAAGCATTCCATACAGTGCACTCAAGAAAATCTTCTGTTTAGCAGTTCAGCATGCTTTTTGAACAAATTTTCATCCCCCCCCCCACACGAAATTGAACTATCCAGATTACCCTGTATTTTCTTATGCACATGAAAAAGGTGGATAAGGATGGAACCAATGGATAAATTATTGCTTCAGGATCTGTCTGATTTGTTATGATGAATATTAATGTTGCATAAACTTTGTTTTGCATACCTCCACTCTGTTTCAAACTCTGCACAAAATCTTGTAATGACCGAGGTCTTGTTAAAAACTTTTTGGGACTAGCATTCACATTCGGCCCATTGTTGAGCTTCTTCATTTTGGCCGTTTTGCCAGCCTTTTTCAAAAGGTTCTTCTGGATGATCTTCTTGACAGGATTTTTGGGTAGCTTTTCTTTCTTTTCTTTCCTTAGTTTCTTTATTTTGGATGATTTTTCTTTGGAGACTCGCTTCTGTTTTGGCTGGCGTTCAAAGGTCTCCTGCAACAAGCATGGGACATTGTGAACTTCATTTCTGCTAAAAAAGTCTGAAACTTTTCACAAATATTTGCTTCCAGAACTGTGTACAGTAATAATAATAAGTATCAGGGGAACAGAGTTTTCTCAACGGTCTACGATTAAATGTTTTGTACAAATTATAATATAGAATAACAATAACTTAGAATTCACACAATTTAAGTGTCTAACAAAAGCAGCTAAGGATTTTTAAGTTTCAATGCTAGTTATGAAACAAGGCATTAACTTTATAAATTTAAAATTAGATCTCAGTCATAGTTAAAATGTAGGACTAAATTTTCATTACAATTTTTTTTTTTTTACCTCTTAAGTCTCTTAAACTGTAGCCTATGTTTGCTAGCTGTAGGCCAATAACCGTTGTATAATGTATGTGACCACAATACTCATGGTACTCTTTATCATTCAACACTCATGGTACTCTCTATCATTCAATAAATAAAAATCACCTTACTGTCAATCCATACTTTCCTTACTGTTTATTACCTGGGTTGTGTCATGATTATGTCTGGTACAGATGTCCTTGACCACCAATGTCTGACCATCTTTGCTCACAGTAACCTTGACATATGAGCCACAGTCACCTCGAGGAGAACGAGTGCTGATGAGAGAAGAAAACTTAGTGGCCTACAATACAAAAGAATATGGTGGTTAAATTAAGACTAAAGACAATATTTCTATTAATGCTTTTGGCAATTTCAGAGTGATGCATTATTTTCAAATATAAAAGAGATAAAAAAGAAAAAGTCCGTTTCTGACAAACTTCAATATGAAGCACTCCATTCAAATTCAAATAATTTGCAAGACAGAACCATTTCAAATCTACAATGCCATTCGCCTGACATCTGCCTACAGAGCTTTTTATTTCAAAATCAATGACATAGACCAAAGTCATGTGCGAACATGAATAGACATGATCAGGCAGGGGCAAACCCCAGAGTAAGACCTGAAAATACGCCGAGTGAATGGAGAAAAGAATGTGTGTGTGCCTGTGCCATAACGAATTCGACGTAGTGGCGGAAAGCCACTTCGTCACTCGTCGACTTTCTAATAGGGCACGGGCCCTTATTTTTAATATGATATTACTTTTCTGTTTTTTATTAATTATTTTCAAATCCATGCTCTGGTTTGGGAAAGGCGGACTTAGCTTTGGACTTAAATATTAAAGGCCTAGAGCCCAGTTTTTATCATTTGGCACATTTTATATTTTGGTATTGTGAGTATGAGTAAGACGCTTGGGCTTTGCCAGCCAGAAACAACAAGAGCGGCCTGCAACATCACAAGATGATCCAGGAAGATGAACTGCAGAGGACAGCACTTAAACAACACACAGGGACTGCCAACTTTGACGCGGCCTGACATGACCTAATAAAGGCCGAGATAACTTCGTTCGAGATTGAAAGGCCCAAATAAAACCAAGACCAAAGAACTCACTCTTCCTCTGAAGACCGTCACCTGTCTCACTCCACCTGAGGAGGTTTCCTACCACTATTACAGACTGGAGGCAAATAATAGGCGGACAAACCACGGGTGGTAGAATATATCTGTATACAACGTTTCCTACTACTTACTGCTGCCTTTTGGGGGGTAGGGATGGGGATGGGAGAAGGGGGAAGATGACTACCACTATGATGATTCAAGTGAGAAAAGAATGATTGGACCCCAATTAATTAATGTTTGTCGGTGACTCTGTTCTGTTTTCTTTTCCTTTTTTTTTTTTAAATCAAATTGTTAATACAAATAATCGGCCCATATAATGTGCTCCAACATTAATTATGATAACAAATCAACACCATAGATATCAAGTTGCACTTAACATGCAATGCTTCGTCTATATTATAAATTTACAAGAACACCCACAAAAGACCTATGGACTCAAAAACTGCTAAATATATCCGTATAAACTTTGGCACACATTGTTGTTAAAAAAGAAACGTTACCATGTTTAACTTTATTCTAAAAAGGCGACAATAGCAATAAATAGGAAACTCACGCAGGTGTTTAATCTAGGATTGTATCTTCCATAGAATGGCGTATTTAAAACACCAAACGCGTTTTTCGTTTGAGTAACATTCAATTGACAAAAAAATAGGGTGCAAAACTGTAAATTTTTCTGCGAACTGTAGGAGTCGTGGGCTAGCGTTAAGGCAGTCGGACTCGGGATCTAAGAGTTTCGGGTTCGAATCCCGACATTTTGCCACTGGGAAAGGCAATTAACACGCATTTCCTGAGTTCACCCAGGTTTGAATGGGTACCCGACTATAGACAGTGATTGATATTGTTAGATTGATAATGGTTTGAGCGCCTAACAGGCAGTCGTCTTGTATGCTTCCCAGAAAGTTGAGAACGTTTTCGAGTGTCTTCTATAGGTCTGTCGGAGTAATAATAGATTGTAAAGCGCTTGGACCCTGTAATTACGGGGATAAGCGCTTTATAAATACTCTCTATTATTGTATTATTATTAATTGTAGTGAGAGCCGTACCAGTTTTTTTTTTTCCTGCATTGAATACCATGTTGGGTAAAATTCAGAGATATTTTTTTTTCTTTCATCAATATCATTATTTTGTTTGCAGCACAGATATCTAGATTTTTTTTCCATAACGTTTGATGAAAATTGCGTCCATATTATGTTTCGTGATTCCCTCAAAAGAGTCATTATAAGGTTAAATTCAAGGGTAAATATGATACTTTCTGTCTACTAGCCATGTCCTGTAAGGGCCGTGACCGCTGCACTGCAAACTACTACACCACTACTGGAAACATAATGTGTTGATCCCTCTCCCCTTACAATGATTCACCTGACCGATTTCAACCTTGACCTGCAAGTTGTGGAGGGACTGATGCAGCTTTCGATATCACGTTGGTTATAGTAGTGAGAGAATAATAGATTTGGCTATATCTTGCTTTCTTTCATTTCCACGTTGTTGGATTTTGAGTTTTCTCATGTCCTCTCATCAACACCCGCCCCCACCCCATCCTTTTCGCCACTTAGCTGTAACAGATCTTTTATTGGTCACAATAAAGCTTCAAGCCCTTACTGTTACTGTTACTGGTCCCGTAACCCTCCTGGGTGGTAGAGGCGCTTCATAACGGATGAACGATGGATCAGCTGGTTCCACTTGGTGCGGTTGTGGGCGAGTGCTTGTTTGACAGGGAAGCTTTTTCTTGTCCATTCAAGGATGTTGTCGGCCCACTTCTTCCTCTGTCCGCCCTGCCTTCTTCTTCCCTGTATTGTTCCTTGCAGGATGGTCTTTGCAAGTCCTTCTGGGCGTATTATGTGTCCATACAATCTAAGTTTCCTCTTTTTCACCGTGGTCAATATGTCTTCATCATAGGGTTGCCCTTGTTCAAATGTTGACTGACCTTTCTGCGGACTTCTTTGTTGGTGACATGGTCTTTATATGAGATGCCGAGGAGTCTTCTGAGGCATCTCATTTCTACTGCTTGGACCCTCCTTTGTAAGTCTGCGTTCAGTGTCCAAGCCTGGCATGCCTATAGCATGATTGAGATGACTAGCGCATGTAGTAGCTTAACCTTGGTTCCGAGAGGGATGTTTCTGTCTCTCCGTATGGGCTTCAGTCTTGCCATTGCTGCTGTTGTTTGTGCCGCTCTCGCTAGGATTTCGGTCATCGATCCTTCTTCATTATGATGGCTTCAAGATATTCAAACCCTTAACCTGATACAAAAGCAGGTAATCTTTCCAAACACACACATGTGCAAATTGAAAATCGATATTTTAACCCAAAACTGACCAACCCAGGTGCTACCCCCTCCCACGACTCTCCCACCCCATATACATTCCCACCATAATAACACATGAATGCTGGTATCCTGCATGGACTGGCTATTGTTCTGTGATACAGTCTAATAGAGGGGGGGGGGGATAGGGGGTATCGATCCTGAAATTGGGATTTTGCCAAAATGTTCTATTTTGGGTTTTTGTTTTCTTTTAAAACTTCGGTCTCTGCTTAATATAAAATATGGTATAAAAAAGTTGATATGTCCATTCTATCAAAGCAAAGGTTGACCAGTTCGTCTGCTATCCAGGCTCTTGCTCATTTGAGGCTTTTTATCCAGCGATAGATTATCACTATTTCGATGGTGGGGGAAAATTGAATATAGAAGGCGAGTACAATCTCCTTTACCAATAACTGGAGTCCCAGTGTCAGGAGTGGGCACCAACTGACCATCTAAGGCGCTGATCACACCGGGAATCAGTGCAAACGATCACCTGATCCTCTGAAATAGATTTTCCACTGCTTAAAGAGTTTGAAAAATGCCATGTTTCTGCCGTTTCAGAGTGCGATAGCTTATCAATCTCAAAAAGGGTACAAACGCTCTTGGTTTTGACCGAGGGAGAAATGGCAGACATACATAGCCCTCCCTGGCTCTACGGAAGCCGTGTTGCTGATGGGGGTAGGGAGGGTAATATGGAGGAAACATTGGAGTAGAGGCATAGGAAAAGGCAGAAAAGGCACAGAAATCATGGAAAGAGGTCAAGTGAAACAAACATGTTTTGCGGATGAGAGTCCGATCAAATGCTTTTTACGGCTCTTTTTTTTTTTTTGTGATCGAAACAAAAAAATAACAACTTATTTTAAAGGCTTTTGGCTGACAGCGATATTGCTCTTGCAAAAGAGTAAGAAGAAGAACAAGAATAAGAATAATACAAAAATAAGAATTTTTTTTTTTAATACAACAAGTAATAAATAAGCCTGGCTACAGGACGTATTGCTCAAGTATATAGATGGTCAAAATCATTTCAGATATAGTATATCAGTCCTTCCCATGGGTCTCAGCTCTATGTCTAGTTTGGTCAATCCATTGTCGTGTGTTAGAATTTTGTGTACGACCGTGACAACCACTGATTGTGTCACTGAAAAGCCGGCTGTGTCTTTTTTGTTCTGTAATTTATATGTCAAGAGGGTTAGTGAACTAAGAGATTGTCCACCTGATTCTGGGGTCTAGTAAACCAATAGTTGTGTCCTTAGATAGTCTAGTTTGCCATAGCTCAATAGCTTTATAAGCCAAAGCCCAAACATTTTTCTTTTTTGCTCCTATTGATGTACCAGAACAGGCAAAATCATACTAAGAATTGTACCAACATTATCATAAATGGTCTAAACGCTGTTCAAGATTTAAAACCGGACATCGTAAACAAACATGCTGGCGTCATCAAACTGTGCCCTTTCCCATGCAATAAGTTTCAAACCTATTTCTTATTGTTGCACATTATACAGAATGTATAGCCCTTGTTTTATTTGTGCAACTTTGACGAAGGTTCCGTTTTTGTACTCCTGCTTTGACAATAAACATGTCTGCTGCCGCCTTGCAACAACTAGATAGGGATTTATTGCAAACCTTACCGAATGGGCCTTTAGCAGAACACAGGTTGCAAGTGGACGAAGAAAGAGACGATGGGAATGCTCCTGAATTAGACTTTGTCTTCAGTAAGGTCAAAATCAGTATGTCATGGAAAAACTGGAAGCCTTTCAACATGTAAAAATAACTCAAAATTACTGAGGAAACAATTATTTAGTTCCAGCACTTTTCTCAGATTGCAGCTGTTTTAATTTCCAATACCAAAATCGTCTTACGTGTATATTAATATGAACATTACGCTACCGCAATCGTATTAAATGCTTCTACGGACAGTCTTCTTTCCATCAAAAGAATGATTAGTACTTCTGAAATCGTCTGTAAGGGTATGTCCTTTCTAAAGACATGCTAAATAATGTATTTTTTGTAAATGGTAAACAAATATTCCATCTATCCAAATTTCGCGCTGCAAATGTCAAAGAGGATAAAGGAAGAGACATGAAACACTTTAATGTCTTAGTAATTTTCTGTGACATTTGCTTGTGAAGGAGCAAAATAATAATTGTTACATCTTATGCACACTTTTGTTCATTGCATTAAGCAATTTTCTTCATTGAACACAATGTTTCTTTCATGTTTGTCGTCAATTTGATTGCCTTTTTATTTGTTGTTGTTAGTGCTGGCTAAATGAAAAGTTGCGTACAATTTTCTATGTGCTTGAGAGTGTGAGTATTCATTGACATTGATATTTTCAGTAACTATTGATTACATATCATTTTATGATATAATGATTAATTATGACTATGTAATTATTATATTACGCCAAACAATAGTAATGACATGTCAGAATTATGTTATATATTTATTTTATAGCGTGCCTCCCTATTTTTCCATAACTGTGTATATGTGTATATATCTGTTGTGAATGATGTCTGTATGGGTTTTAGTCACGTGGTTTATAAGATAAGGTGATAGGAATCTCTTAAAATGCATCAAGAAAACAACCTGAAACGTTATTAAGCAGTTTTCTGCTGGAACAACACGTGAGTATGACATGCTTTCATTCGAAGCTAAAGTGAATTTAGAAAATATAGTTGTTAAACAATAGGTGAATTCACTATCCTGAAAAACAACCCATAGATTATACAAACGCTTAATATGGACAGGGCAGAAACGTTGACAGAGAGATAGGTCAACCAAGATGGAGGTGGATAGGACACACCCTTAGGAGGCCATGCTGCAGCACTACCAGGCACGCACTTCAGTGGAACCCATAGGGACAGAGATATAGGGATAGACCACGAACAACCTGGAGAAGACTCGTGGAGGATGATTTGAAGAGAGGAGGGCTGCAGTGGAAAGATGCAGTGAGAAGTGCCCAGAATAGGAGAAAGTGGAAGTCTGTTGTTTGGCCTATACTGATGCAGGATGAAAAAGGTGATGATGATGATGATGATGATGATGATATCGACATCTCGGCCTTATGTCCTGTGCTATAGTCCTGACACAAAGTTCTTAACGGTTTTTCATTTTTTTTTACCTGTGGCTATTTTGACTGGTGAGACAGATTGTTGTTGTTGTTGTTGTTCTTTGTTGTGGGTGGGTTGTTTTTCCTGTAAACTTCAATTATAATCGACATTAGATCTGTGTAATTTGCATAAGACTTTGAAAAGATTTGCAGTAAAATTTGTCGGCATAATATCTCAAAATAAAAGAATAGATAATTTAATATATAAATAAAATAGCGACATACAAACTGAGTTTCACATGTGGCATAGCCACAAACTGTGTTAGTGATGACTTGTAATGTGCACTGGCTAGGAAGAAGTACGGAGAAATCCACATTGCTAGAATGTGAAGACGTTCGTGAGGTTCATAAGACTTATCAGTGTGTGAACTTTACTGCTATGACAATGGGACGGCATTTTGGGTCTTGATTCTGTCTGTATGATTTTTCGAAGGTTGGGATTGGCAGCATTGAGAAAATTGATTAGTTGAATATAGTATGAAGAATGGTGGATGGCATAATTTTTTTTTTTTCTTTATGATATGTGTATTGATTTAATGGACCCTAGGCTAAATTATGATAATAATGTCGAATGAATTTCTTTTTTCTTTTTTTTTTTTTTTAATCTCAGTTAACTAACTATTAATTAATTTTCTTACTAATTTATTAATTTTCTATTGGAGTGTGAGATATGTGCAGCTTGCTGACAGGCAGCATGTTAAAATAGTTTAGCGAACTTTGCGAAACAATACTCCAAAAGGTAATTTTGGCACTCTGTCTCTTTCACTGTTCCATAATGCGATTTTTTCCTTGTACTGAAAATTCCGCCCCCCCCTCCCCCCCCCCCGTTTTTTTACCCGCTCTCACATAACGAAATTGCTGACTTTCTC